>CM044548.2:12439965-12747465 GCA_024416835.2 Perccottus glenii
TTTATATTTCATCTACATGCCACCTTTGCATTTGAGGACTAAATACATATTTCACAGCCAGGCTTTCTGCCTGTCCTCACCTGTACCTTCTTGATTTTGATGACATTATCATCCATCCTCATCTGATTAGTGACATTGATCAGGACTACAGTCTTGCTTCAGTCATTGCTTAGTGTACTTATAACCAAACGAGTCTGCCCATTATTTAGGTTTCCCTATAGGCTATGATCGTGTGATATATGCATACATTTCAATAATGATGGATTTCTGTAGGTCTGAGTGTTGTCTTAGATACATTATACAGATGGGACACTCTTGACATCCTGACAAAACAAATTATACACCAACATGTAATAGTCCCCAATAACATCATGATAGGTATGCAACATGTACAGGCTAGTATAACATTTCCAGTACACCCAAAGACTTCATGACTGAAAACTTACCCAAGGGACAAAATACACAATACACCCTCGGTAAAGGAAAATGCTTAAGCAGCAGGTGTTTGACAACATCTTTATAGTCCTGGCAGCTTTGAAACACCGCCTGTATTTCACCACAAATGGTTTAGCTAACAGATGTTCCCCATAATTGTAGCATTTAGTACTCCTGTTTTGATATGCCGCACGGCTAATTATGATACAGTTGCTGACAGAAGGAAAACTCACTTCCCAGTTTTGGATGTGATTGCAACAATTTACGGGTCTTTGCTGGCGCTGTGACATCTATGTACCTCGGCAGCCACTGTGGATAAAAACAAAGCACAAGAGAAGTGTAAAAGTGCTTAGGATATGGTAAGATCTAGTGGGAATCAACTCTTTGCACTGTTGAAATCTCACTATTTCCCCAGACGGGACCATATTTTATTGCAACAACACAATTTGGAATTGCTTCAAGGCCGCACTGGGAGGCATGTCGAGGTAATTAAGGAAATGTGAGAGGTTCTTTTCGATTCCCTAGGCTTAGAAAGAGAGGGATGAGCAATGAGTGTCAGGATAACAAGGGATTAGGCGCCAGAGCAGGAATCATGAGCATATGGTATGGTCTTGGGAATACGTGCACAGCCAATAGTACTCCCAATATCCCTGTTTTGTCAGTCCCTAATAAAACGTTTCTTTCACATGTTCTGAAGCACAGGTTAAAAAATGAGACTCATATAACCCTGGTTTTCTATATTGAACAATTCTTCCTGGGAGATTAACTTAGAAACATGTGCTGCAATTGAATCATATGTGTGCACTTTAATAACTTATTCGGCCTCATAATTATGCTCTTCCCCACACATAAATCAGTTATGGAGTCACTGTGAATCTCTTAGGCGCCATGTTCAAAGCAATCAAAGTAGATTTATGCTGCACTTCAATTACAACTACATAATGTTATTGTAATCCTGTCAGTGTGTTGGGGTAGAGGCAGTCAATGTAGTTGTGTTACCATAACTAGAGTGGGTGGGTTAACATAGCATTGATCTTGTCACAGCACAGATTGGTTTGGTACAGCTCAGTTTAGTTGTGTTCCTACTGAGAGTGGTATCTGCTACATAAATAGTGATGCCATACAAGAGAATGTATGTATGTACAGTGTTCAAAGCAAAAAAACATTTAAACTTATAACAATATGCACAAAACAATATGAGTAAATCCTGGTGTGTAGCAATAAAAGAGGTTACAGGTTTAGCTGTACACTATTGCAATAAAATAATAAAATTGCTACTAGTTTAATACCAGTTTACGGATTTATTTCCAGCTGAACCAGTACATTTTAGGGCCTCACTAATTGAATGTTGTTAAACAAGGATTAGCTTTATTTATTAATTTTTTTGTTTTGCATTTAGTTTGACAGATTAAACACCAAACACCTTGTTGTAACAGGAATCATCAGTGGAAAAAAATTAGACCTTAAGATATCATCTCTAGGTATTATTATGCTGCTGTTGGGGATAAATGGTGAGTCCGGGATGGCAAAAAAAAAAAAATCAGGTAGTGGAGCTTTAAGTTATGCTTGTAGGGAATGCAGTGTTGACACTTTTTATTTCTCAAGACAAACCTTATGTGAAAAAAATGTCTTTGTGTAACATTTTTAATCCTCCAACAACGTGTTCAGCTCCACCTCTCTTTAAACCAAAAAGCTTAGGGATCTCTAAAGTAGTCAAATGTACCTTTTTTGCAAATGACCCAACAATCCAACCTGAGCCTTATGATCTAAGCATTAAGGCATCATCTGAATGTAGCCTGAAATGTAAATATGTTTAATGACTAAAATGAGGGCTATACAATAAGAACATTTATCAAATCTTTGTCGCTAATGTTGTCAAAGATGTTAAAGCGAGTCTAAGTAGAGCACATTATCCAATATTTGATAAACTGACAAATGGACTGTTTGTGTCTATTTTGTTAACATTACAAAGCATGTATTGCAGATATCACAGTTTATTGTTTTATGTGCCACGTGGCAAAACCTCTGGCAGACAGACATTTCTCACCTCTGCTTTCACATTCAGCATGGTGAGATATCTTTCTCACCCCACACTTTTTCCAAATCTCAAACAGAATTATTCAGTCGTAGCCTGTGGCTATGAAGACAAAGCATGAGGCAGAAGGAAAGACAGCAGTGAAGGCTCGAAGGAGAGGCAGAGCGTGTTTATGTTTCACCTCGAAATCATTCTTTTAATCCACACTACTGCTATGGAAAAAGGTTATATGGACTGTGAAATATCCTGGCCAGATCAAATAACTAGAGAGAATAGAACATGCCATTTCCTATTCTATAAATGGACACTTTTTTTTTTACATTGTTGGATTACATTTTAGCATCATTTAGAAGTTCTGTACTCTCATTAACTGTTCAGTTTCCCATTAGACTTAGGCTCACAATGTGTCCTCCAAACTTTCAATCATATTTCCCACAAGCATCAGTAGGGGGCAGGAGAGACCCTCAACTCAGAGCATTCATCTCTCTCTCTGTAGCACGCAAGTTTAGAAACTGGCACGAGTCCACACTTTCATACTTTCTTTCTCTCATTGCAATCAAATGCGGGTGTCCATAAGCAGACAAAAGCTGAGCGCTCCAGATTAAAAGATGCCTATCTTGATTGGCCATCCATCAGTGGAGCACAAAGTAAGTCTGGGCAGATATCTTGTCATAAAATCTATTGAATATTCTGGTTTAGGTTTTTCCATAACACTGCAATCCCTTGCTATATTCACCTGAATAAAGACTATTCTTTTTGATCAATCTGGGGTGAGTGGATTTTCTTCCCATACCATCCAGAGGCATTCCCTTGTTCTCTAACCTTCCCTTTCCAGGATTAATGATCTGACGATTTGCTGTAGGGATTAGGAATTGTTTGCTGAAGAACTCAAGTCAGGTCGAGATAGCTTCGGTGGTTTAGCAGGACATAGCATGTGCTTGACAACGGTTTCTACAATTGTCATCTTGCTCTTCAGTACCATACCCGTTTATGTGGCACTTTAACCTTTTACACAAGCAACTGTTAATACTGGCGCCAAGACGCTCTGCACTGTAAATATTTACGAGGCTAAGATACATTGCTATGGGAGAGCTGACACAGGCAATCATTTGGACAGACTGGCTGTATGTCAAAGTCTGCTACCTCATTAGGACAGAATTCACAAAGAAAATGCTAATTGGTCTTACTTCCCAAATAAAGGCTTATTTTGTGTGTGTATGTGTGTGACTATAACAGGGAGGCTTGCTTAATGAGATGGCTTGTCTAATGAAGGATACCACAGTGTTGGAATCAGGCATTCACTTCACCTTGGAGTGAAGTATTGCATCTAGGAGGTCCTCTATGTCTCTCATTATCTCTCCACCTCCTTCACGACTCTACCTTTGCAGAGTGGGTGTCTGCCAGGTCAACAGGCAGTGCTGGAGATGTAACGATTGCTTTTCAGTTTCTTTGTACCATTTAATACCAGCCATTTATGTAGTTTGACAACTTGGAATACATTTAGTTAACTTTATGCGCCAGGCTCCATAAGATCAAAGCAGCAAAGTGACAGAATATTGCTAATTAAAACTGAAACAAAAAAAGGGTTTTCGGCGCATGTGTAACATCTAACAATCACTGTCAGTCAAGTTCAAAGATAAGAACATAAGTATTAAGAGCGACAGACCACTGAGCCGTCTACTTCTGCAAATAACTGCTATTGGGAGGCAGACACGAATCAGCGCTGTCCTGTGGTCAGTGATCTGTTCCCGTTTAAGATCCAGGCTTCCAACAGTGCTTCCTGCCGTCAGATTCAAACGATACAGCTTCAGTCTCTAGACATCTTAAAGCGTTTTATTTTCCATCAGCAGGTCCACACTGTGTTGAGTGGGTGTCAGTCTCTTTATTCTTGCTTTGATATCCTGTTAAGCTAGGAGCTATGTGATAACATTTTTAACACAAACGCTCTAGACTGAAGTGAAGTTGGTTGTTGTAATTATTTATTTGTTCATGATTCACTTCTTCCATTTTACATGAATTACTCTCTGTCTGAGATCTGTGATCTGTGATCATTATAAGACGTGGTTGAACACATGTCAACCACTTGTTTGCAAAAAACACTTATGTAATACATACATAAGGGACACATTCATACAAACTGAAGCATTTATCCTTGACTTGTACCACACAAACATATAGATAATAATCTGCTTTGACCTCATGGCACGTTTCCTGATGCTTGCTGTCCTCAGGTATCGGTGGTATTTGTAAAAAGCCTAATTGCCCAACTGTCTAGGAAGTGACCCCTGAGAGTGTAGCCGGCTAATGAGCTCCATGGAAGAGGGAGGGTTAGCCGAAGCAACACTGGGCTCTGCTCCGTGATAAAGGTCACATACCACTAGAGAAAAATGCCACTGTGTGATGTGATGATAAAGGAAAGAGGACTGGCCAGCATTTTACTTGCCATTAAACAGAATGAGAGAAACATAGAGAGGCTGGGATTGTGTTGGGCAGCTTGTCTGTGCTCTAGTGCTTTCAAAACACAGAGGTGCAGTGACAGAGATAAAGAAGAGAAATATAAGTGTAACCTCAAGAAGAGGTAACCTGCCAGATAGTGTGTGTCTATAACACAAACTGAAGCTGCAGTTTTATTCTATGTGCAACACCATGTTGTTCATTTTAGTAATGGTTAAACTATTGCTACATCGTCAAACATAAAATATACCAATACTTGTCTGTACTGACACATCATTGGCCGAGCTACAGGTGATTCAGACGGGGACACTTTGCTTGGAGCTGAAGAATTTTTGTGAGTTTGTGAATCTCGTGAGAATGCAGCTGTTGCATAAGATAGAGGTTGGTAAAACTACTGCATCCTCACACATTTGCAAGACCATTGTGATTTTGTCATAAACAAGTGCATTGTCAATTAAATGAGTAAAACTTGTAAAGAGGACATTGAAATACAATTTGAATATGGGCTAAATGTTACTTGCACATGCGCTGCACTTTAAAATAAATGGTAGAAGTCATTTGGATGGTTGCTATGAAACAGGGTCTATAGCCCTCTCTCAGAGGCAGCGCCGGATCGGTGTGAGTTGAGTGACCTGGAGACGTGGTGCCTTATTTTGAGAAATTCCCTTGTCTGTCTTTTTCATGTTAGATTTATAATATTGATTGAGAGTAAGACAGTGTAGTTGCTCTAGTGGGCTTTAGATAGCACATGTCTAGATTACAGTGTTGCTTTAACATTTACATTAGTTAGAAAGATAGTGTGGCTGATCAGCTATACCATGGCATATTCAAAAAACCTTGAAAAATAAACAATGAAACTTCAATGAACAATGAAACTGAAGTTTTGGTTGATCACATCAGCCATCTTGACTGTGGGTTTGGCAGAATTAATAAAAAATGTAATACATTATCAAAAGCCAGCAGACTAACACACCACTTTGCCGTCACATTTGACTCTACAGCTACGTGTTCATAAGTCCAGAAAACCTGCTGCTGTGTATTTCAGCAGCAGAAGAAACAGTATCCATGTGAGCTGAAGAAGAACCCATTAGGCCCATTAGTAGTGAACACAAGTAGTGCTTTGCATGCTCCTGCTTTCTTCATACTTTTTGTTATTCTGATACCTAGCTCACCCTTTCCCCTCATTAAGCTCTCACACACAGATAACAAAAGGCAAAAAAACAGACCTACGTGAGCTAAAAAGTAAAAGCATGAGCATCTGCTGGATACTAATGGAACAAGTCCAAAACACTAATGAAGCTCTAACCTCACCATCTCTACTCCTCTTTCCATCACACGCTATATTGTAAAAACACTTTTCATCTTTGTGTTCTCCTTCTTACAAACTCTCCATAGTAATCCCTGACACAGGTTCTGTTTTGTATGTGTCCTATTAAATCCTGTAACCAGTAAAGAGCTTTAAATAGACCAGCTGCAAGGAATTAAGTTTACTATGCATATCTGTGCAATGGTGATGTTCAAACACTTGTTTTTGCTTTGAATATTTCAGTCACTCATTATGCCACATGATTAGCCAACCACAAATGCTTTCCCTTTGTTCCCCTTTAAAAGTCATAGTGTTTAATTTCTGTTACTATAGTACCATATCAGCATAATGGCAGTTTTTTTTTTCTGTAATTGAGCAGTGAAGCAGCAGATAGGCTAATTTATATTTTGGGAAAAAGTAACTCTCAAAGTGCAAAACATATACAGTATTAATGAATTAAAAAGTCAAACCATCCATACACTTTCAGTACATGGAACATCAGTAATTGATATAAAGTACAGTGTGTGTGTGTGTTAACTATTGGATAATATGTTCCTTCAATAACTTAAGTATCACCCCAGTATCAAGCAAGGCCTTTTAGGCTTCCACCTTTTTGCAAAAATAAAACACTCAAAATGCATGCTCCCATCTATCTAAAGCATTCTTCAGAGAGTGCAGTGTCTCTACAACATAGCATGGAGACAGCAGAGTGCATTATCGTCTTCAGAATTGTTTTGTACTTTTACATGGCATCACGGGAACAAGCCCCACTTCACAATTGACAGAGGCGAGAGCTGGCAGAGGAAATTGATAGAGAAGGGGAAAAACGGAGATGTTAGCGGGATGGGATTTGGAGACAAGCACCAGAGGTACACAGAGGTGGGTGGGTAGACGCCGAGAGGAGGGGAGGGGGTCACTGCAGAGGGGCTGCTTAATACAGATTGTGAAAGTGATATATGACACAACAGATTGGTGTTGCCTCTGAAATACATCTGAATTCACCCTTGTCAGGAGGAGGCAGATTACAGCGGAGACTGTGCTGCATCCAGCCTCCTGTGCAACATGAAGACTTGTTAACATTGGGATGAGACAATGAGAGGGGATATACACGTCTCTCTGCATGTGTGTGCGAGGAGGCGTTTCATTAAAGCTGTGCTAATAACACTTTGTGCCAAAGGTCTAAGATACAAGTGTAAAATATATAGCTTACATTAAACAGTACAGGACTGCATGTGCAATATTACTATAGGCAAAACAATAAAGCTGCAAGAAAAAGGCTGCTGGAGGCACTTTTATCTATAACTTCCACAAAGTTCACCAAATGTCAGAAATAAAGCAGTTGTAACTATGTAGATTTTTTCACTGCATCTAATTTATGAACATATATTTGAGTGTTCTTGGCAGTAGATGTCTAAAATGAAAAATGTATGTCTAGGGTGTAAATATTTTAATAACAACATATTGACACAGTAATAACAATTGTATAGTTTGTAAATATCTGGAAAACATGAGGAGTAAAAAAAATAAAATAAACCAACAATGAACCGAACCATTTTGTTAATGGTTTACACTAATTCTTTTACACTGTGGTTGATGGAAATTTTACAGTACAAGTGGCACTGGTGGAACTCTAGAGAGAGGAGCGACTCTATATCCACATTTACATATTCATGTAATAGCATGTTATGATCGCAAATGTGTTAGCGTATTGATGCTAAATTGTGCAGGATCTGTGGAGAAAGAGTGGGGTTATTTCCCCAAAATCAGACACAGATTAACTTGTGAGTTTTATTAAATTATATACATTCTCTGTAGACACAGGTAATTTTTTCTGACCTTTGATTTGTCTCATTGGAGAATACACTGTCATCATCTTGGTCACAGAAGGTGTCACACTAGGCAGATTGGGGCGTGAATAAGCGATGAGTGGGTCCAGATGGACAGAAATGGGAAGATATGCATTCTTTCAAAGCAAAACAATTTCCTATCCAAGTCTGAGATTTGTCAATGCCATGTCTTTTGCCCTTTAATTGCATGCCCATTTTTCATGCTCTTTTGCTTTCACTTGACCCTACATGACTGGAAATATTTGAGATCCAGAGAAACAGTACATAGGCTCATATCTGGCTTTAAATGGCACAGAATATATCACAATAGAATAAACACACAAAAAAAAAAATAGCCAGAAAATATACTAAAATAAGAGAGAGAGAGCCTTGATTTCATTTACTTGCCTTTTTCTGCCTTCTTTTAGCCTTTACAAAGCTGTGGGCCCTGACCCAGTGTTTTTATCTGAGTGCATAAGCGGCATTAATATAAGCCTCTTTGTCCGGTGCAGGTCAGTGGAAGCCAGGCAATAAGGCAGCCATGGGCAGAGTGACTGAGAGAAGGCTAAGGCCAGGGCTAAGCAAAATGGCACAAAAAAAGCACAACATAAAAAGATATGCAAAGGTTAAGGATGAACTTTTAAACAGCAATAATAAGCTGAATACAGTCTACACAACACGCATGACTCACACAGTAAAGGCCGCAGTATTTTAGTTTTTTTCAGTTGATGTGTTGTTTAGTAAAGAGTAAGTTAGATTATTTTGGCCTACTTTACCATTACTCCAGTTACTAATTACTGTCCATTTAATTATCATGAAACAAACAAACCTTGCACAGGCTAATACTAGACTTTTAATGTGTAGCCCCAACCTAACTCCAAACCTGACAGAAGCATTTATTAACTCCTAAATTCATTGATTCACTGTATGCTGTGTTTGGTCCCCATAAAGGAGCCAAGTCCCTGCCCGTGACTGTCCAAACAGATTTCTGTCCAAACGGAGCACATACACTGAGACACACAGATGTGTGGGCTGCCTCACCTGGCTCCCATGGGTGTGTGAAGCGGTCAGAGAAGTGGTCCTAGACTCCCAGCTCCAATTAAGAGAACAGACAGTTGGAGAGAGGGAGCCGGAGTATGGCCTTCTTGCAGACGCAGAAACACTCCAGCAGAATATTAATATCCACTCAAATTTGCCCGTATTCTGCTACCTCCAATTGCAGCTCTATTTATGCAACAAAGATATATGCTTGAAAATATGGCTTCATAAGCTGTATACGCTATATTAAAAATTACAGTAGCAATTTCACGTCTTTTTACTAAAATGACAATCAAAGGATTTTAAAGTTTTACAGATATCTAAAAACCACCCAGACAACTAAAGTCATATAGTCTCTGAAGTGCAACCATTTTGTTGTTTGCTTGTTCCCTGAAAATAACATGAGCATCTTTGTTCAGTGAAGTTAGCCATATCTTGACAGCACGACAACATGCTTGCTGTAGTATGAATGTGAGCATTGCCAACTCATTCCTCCCCCGTAATGATCTATGGCAGAAGTTACTCACAAAGCAACCCATAAATGCCAGATGAAAAAAACTCTGTGCTGTGTATAGTTATAAACATTTTGGTTTTCTTTTCAAAAATTCTAACTTAGTGATGTGTTTAGGGTAGAGCAAGGATGGTTGAAACACTTTTTGCATTTTCTTTAATTTTTCTTTAATTTCACAGAGGAATTAGTCTGGGATTGCAGGGTTTGAACAGGATTTCAAGGCGGGACCATGGGCGGAACTAACGTTTGCTGAGTAAACTAAATAAAAAAACATGGATGTGACGTAAGGAAAGCGACCGTCCGATTCCAATTGTCAACAAACCACAGCGTATGAATGTCGAATGTCTAGCAGGAGAGAAAATTGTTGCACTCAGTATGTTGAAAAAACAAAATCCCGCCTCCCTCGATACGATTGGTCCGGGAAGAAAGAGCTGGAGCAGAATTCAGAGCAGATTGAACAATCCCAGACCAATTTCTCTGTGTATACAATGCAACGTGAAGGCAGTCTGACTGGCCAGTCTAGTAGATTATGTCGAGTGAAAAATAAAATAAAAAACACAACCGTGCCCCCGCTCTCCCATAGTCTCCCCTACTCTCCCCTACACCCCTTTACTCTGCCCTACTCACCCCTCTACTCTGCCCTACTCTCCCCTACTCACCCCTACTCTCCCCTACTCTCCCTTACTCACTCCTACTCTCCTTTACTCTCCCCTACTCTCCCTAACTCACCCCTACTCTCTCCTATGCTCCCTTACTCACCCTTACTCTCCCCACTCACCCCTACTCACTTACAGCCTTAATGCAAAGTTGACACATAGACTGGTCAAGCCAACTCCTCTTCTCTGTCACTAAGGTTAGACAATGTCAACTCAATTCACTGATAACTCCGAGCCTCCTTTTTACTTGGGCTCCGTGCTGTGTTATGCAAGGCTTTATAACATATATGTCTCTACGGAAGCATAGCCAGACTTGGTCAATACTTTTGTCCAAATTATATTTTAGCTTGGTTTATATTTTGATGTAGGCTACACATATAAAGTTACCCACAACTAAAGAATTGTGACAAGTTTTTTTTTAACTCCTTGCAATGAATCATGCATCTCACTCCAGGTGTTGTCATCAGTAGGTAATTCCCAGACAGATAGATCCTCCTCCTGTTGTGAAGCAGATGGCTCTTACGGGACATACTGCTGCTGTCTCCCTCCTTTATTCAGCGTGCTAATCAGCTATTTTTGAAGTATAATAATCCTTGGTGTCTGCATACAACCATTGTCAGTGATTTTAAACAACTTCTATCTAACAATGGTAGTTTTTGTGAGACTATTCTATTTGAAATTTTTAATAATGTTGAAAGATGTATATTGGAAATCACCAAGTTTCAATTCCTGGCCCTTTCCTCCTTTGTCAGTTATCCCTGAAAACCTTGCCCCAAGTCACAGGGCTCTTAAATGGATAGTTTTCCCTCCAGGCTTTTCCAACCTGTGGCCCGACAATACAGGGGCCATTTATCTCCTCCGCAGAACGGCGAGAATAATCTGAGATGTGTGTGTGCATGAGAATCAGTGTGTGTGTGTGTGTGTGTGGGTACTTGTAAACAGAATCATGCAGAACTGAGGTGGCGGTGTAGGCCATAGCCAGGAATAACAGAGCTAGTAAGGCTGATGCTCTGTGTGAGGAAGGATTCAATGTGGTTTAGCAGCAATGAGCTGGACAAGGACAATGGTTCAGTGGAGCTCGGCAGAGAAATGAGGACAGGTTTGGGGGAAATGGGCAGAAGCTGTGAGATATAGCAGGATAGTGCGAGAGGAGGAAAGGGAAACGGAGATTACTTTAAGAGGAGGCCTGAGGATATGGACTGGGATGCGGTCAGCCATGGTTTTTCTCAGATATGGGAGATGGGGGAACATTTCTTTTAGTTTAGTAGGATTAGGTGGTGGCAGATTGCCTCTGTTTATGAAGGATTGGTTGAAGGTTGTTCAGAAATCTCTTGATGGAAACTGATGCAATTTTCAATCCAGGTATACACCGACTCAAAACTTTGTAAGTACACTTTCGCAGTTTTTTTACAGAATTTTTGTATATTTAATGTATATTTTCCAAAAGTATCCAAGTCCGCATGACAACAGCCCATTAAGTTATTTTGAAAAGAAACCAAAAGTACTAGAGTCAAATTTCAAAGTTTTGAATGGAGAACCTTTCTTGGGTTAGTTAGTAGCAGTAGTAGATTGTTGACTGTCTATCTAGTCTATTGTGATGCTGACTACATTACAGAATACTATACTGAATAAAAATTTAAACATAACACTTGTTTTTACTCCCATTTTTCATGAGCTGAAGACTTTTCTATGTACACAAAAAGACTAGTTCTCTAAAATATTGTTCACAAATCTTGTAACCATTTAAAATTGTAACCATTTGCCTCACACAGTGCAACACACATCTCCTTTGCATAGAGTTGATCAGGTTGTTGATTGTGGCCTGTTGTTAGTCCACTCCAACGAAAAACTACAGTCAAATTAAAACTTCAATCTTCTGGTTACGCAAACCGATTGTTGCAGCAGCTGTCCAGCTCTGAAATGCCTTTGGAGGCTTATGGTAGAGAAATGAACATTCAATTTACAGGCAACAGCTCTGGTGGACATTCCTGCAGTCAGCATGCCAATTGCACACTTTCTCAAAACTTGCAACATCTGTGGCATTGTGCTGTGTGATAAAACTGCACATTTTAGAGTGGCTTTTTATTGTGGCCAGCCTAAGGCACACCTGTGCAATGCTCATGCTCTCTAATCAGTGTCTTGTTTGCCACACCTGTGAGGTGAATGGAAAATCTTGGCAGAGAAGTGCTCACTAACATAGATTTGGACAGATTTGTGAACAATATTTGAGAGAAATAGGCCTTTTGTAGACAAAAGTCTGAGATCTTTGAGTACAGCTCATGAAAAATGGAGGCAGAAACAAAAGTTTTGCGTAAAATTTTTGTTCAGTTTATTACTGAATTCTGCCACACAAACGCCTACCCTGGCTTTAATTTTGTCACGCTCCTTTTACACCTACCTAAAGTGTAATCACAACAAATCAGGGTTTCAGTCTATGTAAATGTCAGGCCATTAGTGTGCTCCAGTCTGCTCCTGTCTAATTGGAACATGGTAAATATAGCAGCTCGACATCGATCCCTCCACATGCTGCTCTATCGCCTTCCCTTTCTATTATTCTCTTTTGTCTTTGTCATTTACTTCACCTCTGATTATTTCGCTCTCACTCGCAGTACAATGCTTTGTTAAAACCATTATATCTTCTCTTCTATTTATTCACTGATTCTTTGTATATTCAATAGTAGTGTCTACATTTTGTTTGATATGGTAACTTCTATTGCCATTATTGGCCTTATGCTTCAAGCAGAGATTGTTGTAGTTGCAATATTTAGTTTAAGAACATATTGAGACAATGAAGCATAAACCATTGTTATATCCAAACTTTGATCCTGTGTGTTTTTCTACCTCCTATCCCCCGGTCACTGACAAATATCAAGTTCTGCTTTAATGTTACAATTTTGTCCCAATTTGACTTCAAAACTATTAAATATATTCTTTTATTGGTGCATGGCTGGACCTTACCATGTTACTAAGGTCTGACACTTTTTAGTCCATAAAAGTTACAATATAAATGTTTGTTATGCATTTATCTATTTATTTGTTTCACAGTAAACCTCATTAAACACAAACACGTCTACAGAATGGTCTAATGGTTTTGGGCTACAGTAATGACTGCTACCAAATGGGGGCAGGATTGTAAAAGACTACAAAAGGGACGTGGAGAAGAACACTGTGTGCCACTGACTGAATGAGTTGTGTAACTTAGGACCGTTAAGACATTAAGACAGGATGTTCTTCACATGCTTAAGAACAGACAGGATCTGCTCACATGTACCAGGGCCCCAGGAACTGGTACTTGAACACATACTATTAATTCATGACTCAAGTGGACTTTTTAATACAGCAACAAAACACACAAAAAGGAAAGCTGGAATATGTGAAAAAATAGCATTTCATTTTCCAGTGTGAATTTTGGTCAGAATTGGTAAATCAAAGCAGAGATAGCTGGTGCATGGCCACTTTTCCAGTTGGATTTTCCACATTAAATGTTGACATACAATGTAGACCAACCAGCCAATGGGGACATTATTTATTTGAGCATCCCGTAATTGCATACAAGGATCCGCCTTGTGATTTACCAAAGGTTTCCATCATGCACTTACCATTCACATCTATTGAAATAGTTGATAATAAAGCATCAATGACATCTTTAGGCCTTGTTTTTTTCTTGCTTTAATACAGTAACATTCTTTTTATTGACATTTTACTTAAAGCAGCGATGCATAACTTTTAGCCACTAGATAGCACATCCCTCTACAGTTGTTTGTTTTTGAGAGGAAACAGAAAGTTTGTCAGAAAAGAACGTCTTCTGAAACATTATTTTAGTGCATTCTGTACAAATACAACTCTGCTAGGGTCCAGTGTATTGGCCTATTTCTGTTCCCTCTTCTTAGCATGTCACTCGGGTGAGGTCTGCACGTCCCGGTGGCATGGAATTAGATCATTTATATTGGAGTTTTCTGTCCAGCTGAGGGTACTGTGTCAGTGAAATGGGCATAATTTTACCAATGGCCAGTCTAAAAACCATTATATCAATACAAGAATGTGTATATTTGGATTTTAAAGTTACGTGATGCTACTAGCTAAAGGTTACGCAGTGCCACTTTAATTAAAAGATGCACACAGCACATTTCTCTTTTAAAGTCCTGCTAATTATTGTTATTTTCTCTTTTGATTATAGACATACTGTGCCATATTACCAATGCAGTATGTTCCAGATAATCTGCAAAGCATAGATTAGAGTATACAGAGATTAAAGAGGAATTTAGGGAGGTGGGGAACCTCTTAGGTCTGGTAGTAGAGCAGAGGGATGCAGTATGACTCACCTCAAAATAACTTCCAAATTGATTGTACCATGAGTAGTTTCAGTCCTGACCTCCCTGGAGCCCATAGCAAAACTGAGCTGAGGGGGCCTGTTCCTGACCTGAAACTGCCAGTGAAGCTGTATGCTGTATTTACTGAGGCTGGCTGCAATGGGCCAGTGTTAGCACTGGCTAAGGCTGAATGTGGACCAGCCCAGGCTGTGCTTGGCTGCTCTTCTACAGACAAACCTCAGCACAGCGGCTGTAAATCAAAGATAACAATACATTCATTTTCGTTTGCTTTAAAAATAGCATATTGCTTTGAATAGAGCATTCAAAATAGTGCATCACTGACTGAAAAAACTGTAATCAGAAAAACTTACACTATTGCCATTTATTGCGGCTTTTCCCTGTATAATTACAAGAACAGAGAGGACAGATAACTAATAATATTCAACAATGGTATATGTGCTACCCTAAATCTAAGGCAAAAGGAGACTGCTATGGTGAGATGGCCCAAGTCCAAGAAAAGGGTCTCAATGCATTTCATTTTACAGATCCATCCTGCACTGATGACTCTTAAGCTCCTGACCTCATGCCTGCATCAAACCTTTTCACTTAATCCATACCCTTTCTGTTGTATCCATTCTCAGTATCTAATTTGTCTCTTGTTTTTCCAATAAACTCCTGTCCAGACAGACAAGAGAGATACACAGTGGACTAGTGCATCACCTCAACATTAATGGTACTTGCTGACATAACACTGGGAGATTAGATAACATAAGTTTATCTGATTATTGAACAATTTACTCTTATTCCCCTCCCTTGTGTATTAGCAGAAGGTTAGTTTGTTCTCCCCTGGTATATATATCAGCACTGCCTCAGAGAACTAAAACCATCTTGTGTACTACATAATCAATATATATTTAGACTTGTCATGCATCACCTGACTATTATCCATGTCTAGAATAAAAAGATGTTGAAAGCCTACTTTTACTTTTTCTTTCACTTTCTGCACCTACCATTTCCTCCTGTGAATAAATGTGATTGATTCAATCAATAAGTGTGGATGGATTTTACATGCCCAACCTCCATGAGCCTTTCGTTTATTGGCAGATCTTTCAATGGGTCTTTTTTAAAAGCATTTAACATTGTCAACTATGGTGGTTGTGGTTGTGAGAGCAACTATAGGCCTGCGTATTCATCGTAACTTCTTCCAACACAAGAAGTGGTGGAAGATCATTAATAAGAAAACTGTCTTTTTTGAGAGAACAAACCAAATAGCGTGTTTATGTTCTCTGCAGTGTGTGTGTTTTCATGTTTGAGAGACCGTGCTTGCCTATGTCTGTCTATGTGTCGGTTGCAATTACTCTCCCCGCATCCTGGCTTCTATCTATTGCTTCGTATATTGTATGCACAACCAGGCCCACATCAAAGTGAACTGTGCCCGCAAGGACATATTTAAAAATCAATGCAGTCTTGGATGTAGCTAAAAAATTTATCATTCACTGGCGTCTCATTTTCTGCAGCACACACCTATGTACAGACACAGACAGACACGCACTAGTCCAATATCAGCCACGTTAGTCACTCATTTCTGTGGGAACAGTGGGACTGTCTCATTGGCTCCACTGTTAGAGGATGATTCAAACTCAAGGCCTGTCATGTTTTATTATTTCCATAGACTATTATGCGCCATCAGACAACTATGTGCACATCAAAGCCGCTGACACCTACTGTACACATGCATGGTACATACAGCAATGAAAGAGTCTGATTACATTTGCACTATTTTTAATCTACCTTACTGTGAATCTGTGTCATGCAATTAATCACATAGAAAATAGAAAGACTATAATATTGAATGTAAAAAACAGGTAAACTTCTTATAACAGTATATGTATGTATCAGTATCTCAATCGGTTAAATTACACATGGTCACCCCACCTGTCTTAGTTTCTTTGCTTGGATATAGATTTATTTGTTATGCTGTAAATACAATTGTTTTTATTTTAATTTGAGTATGCCTCAGGAAATCTAATACATAAGCCAAAACAGTTTCCTGTATGTTTCCATGAGCTATTATTATGTCTTCAGTTAAGCCTGATATAAAATCAGGCTGTGTTATTACTTACTAACAATGTCACGTGACCACAAGTGTCTTAATGTGCACTTGCTCATTGTAGTTACTGTATCTCCATTGCTGTCACAGAGGGGGTGCAGCATTCTCGTTCGACAAGTCACATCTGTAAATGAACTATAATGGCTTTTTGACAGTCCATAATATCAAAGCCTTTGGCTGTATTAGGTGCATAGGCGGTAGAAGAGATTTTTCATTTTGATTCCTGCAGCAACTCCTTTCACATGGAGTCCTTGAGGTGCAGCTATGACTCTAAGCTGGACACAATATAAGAAATGTAGAACAGATGAGCCTGTCTGTTTCTTACAAACAGGACAGATGTGCATAGATTTGAAGTGCAACAGGCAAAATGCAGAGATCTGTGTAAATGCACATGTCGTACTTTATATGCTACTCATGTGGCCCATTAGAATCACAAATACACCACAATCAGTAGAAATGAAGGGTGCATTGTGCTCTCCTCATGGAAAATGTATGAGTCAAGATGGATATGTCCAGAAGAATCAAATTCATTTTATGTCCCGCATACTTTGCCTATAACACTGATTGTGATGCTGATAGGTGCATGCACATATGATGCTGAGCCAACAGCTTACTAACATACTGTACCTAGGTTGATATCTCAAGCATCTTTATTTTTGTATATAACAGTTTTCAAATTTGTTTGAATAAAAAAATTTTTTTGTTATCCTTAATCAAAGCAAAAAACAAAGCAAGCATCAAGGTTAAACCACAATAAAAAAGTGAGTGTCAGTTGATGTTGGCTGCCAACTGATCATAAGCCACCTGTAGCAGCACTTAACTTATACTTGAAAAAAGAGCAAAATTAATAATAATAATTATTAAAATAATTATTTTATTATAATAATATAAAATTCAGAAATTAAAACAAACATTTTCACTCTAGGATGTTTGAGTTAGCCAGGGTTTGACTTTATAACCTTCTAACGGGACTGCTAACCACTCTGCCATGTGGTTAGACTCAAACATTCATACATTCATATTTACCGCTTAGTCCCGTTAGGGACCGGGGCCTATCCCAGCAACTATGGGCCTGAGGTGGGGTACACTCTGGACAATGGCCAGTTGGTTGCAGGGTTGAAACACTCCAGCCTTTCTGTGAGAAGTCTGCATGTCACAGTGTTACTGTGGGTTCTCTCCGGGTACTCCGGCTTCCTCCCACCGACCAAAGACATCCATGTATAGGTAGGTCAACTGGCAACTCTAAAGTGTCCCTAGTGAATAAATGGGAGAGTGAATGGTTGTCTGTCACTGTCTGTCTTTAAGTGTTAGCCCTGCAACTAACTGGCCATTATCCAGGGTGTACCTCACCCAAGGTTCGAAGCTGCTGGGATAGTCTCCAGTCACCTGCAACCCCTAACAAATAAATGAATCTTCACTCTATGTCTCTCCGTAAAACATTCATTAAAGATTTATATATATGTAAGAATTAGAAGCAGATAGGAGTGTGCTATAAATGCCTTTTGTTGTTTACAAAAGTATTTGAGTATTTGTTTAACAGAAGAATACACTGTCAGATTGTTCTGTTAAACCAGATCTATTTTGCTGGATTACGGCTAGAGCCACTTTATACTCAATTGCCCACTTATTTAGAGCTGTATTGAGCCAGAACAGAGCTTAGCCTCCCGTATTTGTTTGTTGGGATACACTGACTTAAGAGTCACAAACTTGATATATTAGATACTGGTATTTCTTTATATTGCTTTTGTGATTGTTAAGGGCCTTTGGTTAGGCTGTACAAAGAAATAAAAAAGAGAAGACAAGCAAACATCTGTGTCGCAAGATTCAGACAATAAGAAGTAGACAGTGACAACCCCGGGAATTAGAAGTACATTTAAAGGCAAACTCTGCAAGATTTTCATCTTACTGTAAATTAAAATAATCTACAAATGGTAAAAGGCAAATTACACCTAATCTAATCTATACCTAATATTAAAGCATCTTGACATTTTTGTTATACTTACCTAGGGGCACTAAAGGAGAGTACAATATGCAGTACAACCTTAAGTCTAGTGCAGATTTTAAACAACCCAGATTTCCATTTACAACAGCCATCTCTCCTCACCTCTACTATACACTACTCCTCAGATAATTCAATCTTTATTTTTTTGTGACGCTGCTGTCCTTCCCGCTATAAATTTCCGGAGTATAGACCAAGGGTTTGCACAAGCATTCCTCATTTTATTTCCTGACGGACCTTAGCCCTCTTCAACTTTTATGAAGTGGCCACAGATCATCCCTAAAATGCCACGGTGCCTTTCCTTGTACGGCATACTGCACCTTTTCAAGCCAACTGCCCCATCCTCCAGCAACGCCCGCAAGAGGTTTTACACTGCTTTCTGCTTTTTATTCATGTAAACCTATTATACTTATCGTCTACTGCAGTGTGAAGCCATAAGTCCAGCCATTAGTATAATATTATGGCTATTAAGAATTGTTCATGTGTACGTCCAACAATGGTTGGACAAACACATGAACGATTCTTAATAGAATAAAGGATGGTATATTATTGATAATAATAGTTGTCTGGCCCAGTGAGAATATTGTTTGAACCAGTGGTGTCAAACTCAAAGTGAAGAGGGGCTGCGATAGTTAATAAGAATCCTTTCAAGGTCCCAAGATTGTGACACTTGGAAGCTTTTATTAAATTTTGAATGTAATGTTTCGTTTGAGTAGTGTTTGAGTAATTTCAGTAATTCATTTCCTCTCATTATGGAATCTGGTTTAGTTGGATTTGAACAGGTTTAGATGGAAATAGCAATGCGTAGTGCTTCACTGGATCATAACACAGTGACTTTCAAAAAACAGGTGCTCATCAGACACATTGGGCTTGATGTCTGAAAACATGAAAGAAATTGCTGAGGGTCTCTGATATTGCAGTGAATTCTTTATTTGCTCACCAACGCGTTTCGACTATGAAGTCTTCATTAGGGCTTATAGGCTAAACACATTCCCATGTTTGTGTTGTCTGAGACATAATGCATGTCTCAGACAACACAAACGAACAAACCAAACAAAAAAGTACACACCATGTTGAGTGGAGTTTATTGAAAAAAGACCACGCTAAAGGTTTTAGATAGATCTGAACAGGTTTTTGTTTGATTTGAACAAGTTTAAGTTGGATTTCAACAGGTTTAAGTTATAGTTTGAGGTAGTTGGGTTTGAGCATATTTTATATATTTCAGGAGCAAAATCTTTTTTTTTCCTATATACGATTTCAAATCAATCTAAATTTTATTTAAATCTATCTAAAATCTGTTAAAAATCTAATTAATATCTAGTTCCAAAAATATTACCACCAATTTTGCCACAAAAAAACATTGCAAAGGGCTGCATTTGGCCCCTGGACCTTGACATGTAAGCTTTAAACACTCCCACCCTATTTTTTAGATTTGCAGCTATTTTGTGTCAAATTATTGTTGTAAATGCATTTAAAAGATAGCAACACGCCTCCAAAAGATCTGACTAAAGTAATGGAAATACAATACAAAACACTTTTAATTGTTTAGATTTGGCACAGCCACAATCGGTGCAGTTAGTTCTTTCTATTCTATACATGATGTGAAAGAGCTCTTTATACACTAATGAGAAGTGTCACATCACCATCATCACTTTTGACCTTACGTTTAACACATATGCTTTTAAGAACTGTAGCCTTTGGAAAAACATGCCAACTCTAAATATAATTTAAATGAAAAATAGTGAATATGGGAGTCATTATTTACTATTTATATCTTCCTTTCCATGTGCATGTAAGAAGTAGTGACAGCAAGCAGCTAAATCTTTCTTCTGCTGTATTTAATAATGTAGCCTCTCTTTGTGAAATAACACAATGAAGATACATATTATTGAAATATACTGTGAGGAAGCCATGAACACCCAAAATAAAAAATTACAAAATAAACAATTACACAGTATAGAATCTATTAAAGTTAAATACTCCTTCATTATATCTTCATTACAGCCTCACAAAGGCACTACATGTGCTACACACAAAGGCATTAGACTTTGAAAACTACAAAATTAGACTATACATGCAACTTTAATCAATGGAATATCACTGTCCTGCAAGAATGTAATATATCTTTGGCACTGTGTAAATGACAAAGGAAACTCATAAGTCTTAAAATGCCAAAATGTCAAAGGGTATAGAAACTGGAGGGCTGCTTCATTGCAGTGTCTTTGAATGTCGTCAGTGGCTTAAGACACTTTTAGACACGTTTTGTCTTTCTCTTTCAAAACTCTGCAGGTCTATCTACGGATGAGCTCCTGCAGGTTTACTCATTCACAGCTCAACGTGCGAGGCTTTGTGAGAAAAGGAACCTCACAGATAAAAGAAAGTGCTCCTTGCATTAAGACATTAAGTAACAAATCTTTCCGCAGTAATTGCTTTAGGGTTTGGGTTGGGTTAAATAGCCTTTTGATGATCAGATATTCTGTGATAGTGGCTAATGAGTGGAGGCCTGAGACAGTTTATCCTCATTTGTAGTGGTTAGCAGGTATTTGAATCACTGGCTTCCTCTAAGTGTCATTATATGTCAGTGAGATTATTAAATGGACACAGGAGCTAGTGTAAGTAGGTTATCTGGCAGGAGCTCTTGTTAATGTGTGCAGAACAGACAGAATAAGTGGCTTTGTGTTTGGTGATGAGAGGCTGCGAGAGTGAAATCATTCCATTTGCACAGTAATGAAGAGGGGTCAGAAGGCATCTGTAGTGTTTGCCTTCCACCTAATTGTGTGTGTTCTAATAAACTCCATACTCTATTATTTTGCTGACACAGGCTTATAACTGAGTACAATTATTAAGAACTAAATCCAGCAGCACTCGTTCTTTTAGTGGCTGTGCTGTCACAAGACAATGTCAGACAGCATGGCTTTCATTTTTAGATACACACAGCCTTTATCATCAAGACAAAACGTTAGAGTTAAACATGTTATAACTGAGTCAATATGTCCTGATGACCTGGTAAGTAAGCCCCGGTTTGTGGAACCAGCTCATTCACCATCTGCTTCAAGTCTTCTGTCTGCATCCGGTCTGTACGGATCTCCACCCACCTCGGTTTGTCACTCTGGTCCTGTCTACTCCTTCCCAAACCTTTATCTTGCTTTTAAATAAACTTGTTCTGTTATCTGCACTTTTGGGTCCGCCAGTGTTTTCCATTTGTGACAGCACACAGTGTACAACAAAAAAACAAATCTGGGAACATTTATTTTTCCAAACTTTAACAATTCAAGCTAGCTTCCTTGGTTCCAGAGTCAAGTATTGTAGCAGGGTAGAAGTGGTTTCTCTCCTGCATGATGCAGTGTCAGTGAGCCCAATGAAAGCACTAGAGCCTTTTTCCAATGATAATAAAAAAAGGAGTCCGGCCTCGGTGAGCTCTGGGCAGCCTGGTTTGAGCAGCTGAAAGAAACCAAGTCTTTCTTGGTGCTTATTGCTATTCATGCTTTCTGCTGCTGACTGGCCCTTAATTATTCAGCTGCATAAATTACCTCTAAAGCAGAGAGTGGAGTCATGGTGTGCCAGAAGGGAGCAGGCCTGTCAGCTTCAAAGGGCCAAAACCTGCAGTGCTCCTGTGGGCTTCACTCCACTTAACACCAGTCACTAGGTATATATGTCTTGGCTTTCGTAAGCCCCACTTAAATGTCATGGGGAAGTTGGTTTCCCCATGCTGGGCTCCTAACTAAGTGGGACCCTCATTTAAATCAGACTGAGTGGCTTTAGTGACCTTCGTTGGAAATCAATTGAATCAAGATGAAGGGAGAGGCCATCTCATGACACACCTGAGAGCATTTTAAAATGGTGATGTTGTGATTTTGATGATGGCATTTTTGCTTCTGCCTTACATAATACCTTTTTCTGGCTTTGTCACAAACCTTTTGAGCTCCAGAGGGTCTATCGTACTCCCAGTTGTAGTGCAGACACACTAAAACCTTCACTTTGACTAGTGTTCACCTGTAAAATGTTATGTTCTGCAGTCCATTTAATAGATATGACCAGCGGTTTCTCAGGGACTCACAAAGACCGAGCAGGATAAACTGAACAACCAAAGATTCTTCTGTAGTGATTCCTGTGCTATTGAGCAATGTGTTTAACCCTCGATTGCTCCAGTGCAGCTGTCAAGTGTAAAGAACAGCAAGGTGTAATGTGGTTACAGAGGCCATCTCCCAGGTGAGAGTTTGTGTAAGTTGTCCGATGAATATGAAGCAGGTGGCTGCACAAAAAGGTCAGAAAAAGTTTCCAGGAAAGAAAAATTGTGATTTAGTTGTGGGGCAAGTTGTGATGTGAATCTTAACACAGATATGCTCACATGATACTTTATATAAAACAGTCAAACCTTGTGAGTGTCTTACAATGTTCTTTCCAAACAAAGTTAAACTTTAGAAACCAATCAGAACTTAAGCTTGTCAGTAAATAGAGTAGTACAATAGACTGGGACATCGCCAAGTTTCTTGCAGAGGGTCTTCTTTCGGAAACAGCCACAACAAAATCAGACCTTATTTTTAGGGCTCATGAACTTGTACCAAAGGGCGTGCTGGATCCTGTCAAATAAATAAATATATAAATATTTGAGAAGTGGGGGGAACATTCTTGTGTATTCCTTCCTCACAAATTAAGCCCTGGTCAATTCCTCTTGACCTCAAAAGACAGGCCCTTCTCTTGATTACAGCCATCTTCTGAAAACCAAAAATGCAAAGTTTTTAAATCTTAACAGTCTCAACATCGTTTTTAATGGGAATCAGCAAAAGTCATGATTTTGGAAGTCCATGAGATTTCCTTTTAGCATTCCCTTTGTCCAGTATTTTGCTCTGCCTTAAAGTTAAACCTTTTTCTGAAGCTATAACTCTAACATTGTTACATTTTACCAACATACTTTGATTTTATAAATAGATGTAATTCATTTTAGACTTTGATGCCCAGCTTTCTTTTTTCGATGAACCGCTTAGCCTCAGGGGCAGATTGTGTCTCTGGCAGACTCATTTATTTGACACTGTGAGCTGAATGTGCCCCACTAATGTCATATAAATGCCACTCCTGACTCCTGCTTACACTGTAATCCCACTCTGACTGGCTACATGCCGTGGGAGAAGGCGCTGACATAATAAATTACACTGTAATGCTACACTAAGCAAGGTCACAGAGCCCTTCACCTTGTTGACTTGAACATAAAGATAATAACAAAAGTTCAAACTTTTGAAAAGGGCCAAAACGAGAAGATGTTGATCACAGCACTCATTTATATTTTTGAGTCAAGAAACAATAATTACTAAACAAAGCTAGTGATGGTTAAGTCACTGTGACTATAGATGGTCTTTGGTAAACACAGCTTTAGACAAACGGCCCTAAATAGCACATTTCACATTTATTATTTAAATAACAAAAAATCAGAGAGAAAGAGTTTTTGGAAAGAAAACATTCATCCTCATTTAATTCCACACATATGTCCCTCTAAGGCAGGGGGTCAAACTCATTTCAGTTCAAGGGACACATACAGCCCAGTTTGATCCAGTAAAATAAAAGCATAATAACCTATAAATAATGACAACTCCACAGCTCTTTAAGTGCAAAGAAGTGGAGTTACAATATAATGGCAGTGCTCTTGTCAGTTGCAAACAAAAAAAGGCTAATGTTTGCAAAAGCCTTCAGCAGTATGTTTTCACAAACTCACCCTCAAAAGCCTTCAGCAGTATGTTTTCACAAACTCACCCTCACAATATGGTTTTGATGATAATGCTATTATGATAGCAATGATGTAGCTAACTTTCACTGCTGTGTCACTGACTTTTCTAAGACCTTTAACAATTTATTAAACACCAAACACAAGTTTCCTGAGGTGCCACAGAGGGTAATATAGACAGCAAAAGAGTAACTGCATTGCTCTCATATCCTGTTCCCTTCTGGGGCTTTGACATGAATAGCAGCTACTTTAATTTAAAAACTGCAATTATTATCTTTTATGTTATTTTTGCACTTTCCAAATTTATTCCACGAGTGGGCGTGTGCACTTGGACGGAACGGCCTCCTTGGGCTGCATGTTTGACACCTGTGCTCTGAGACAAAGTGGTGGTGTATGTATCTGTAAACCACCTGCCCTCTGCCTGTATTTCACCTTTTTAAGTTCCAGAGTAGAACTAACTCCATGAACAAACTACAGAGTCAGAGCCATTACAGTATTATAGAGCCGTTATGCCAAATGTGGCGGTGGCCAACACGACACACTCTTTTTCCTGAGGTCCAACACAGCCAAGAAGACGGATTATACAACAACAGAGGTGTTTATTTACAGCGTAGTAAAAATGATGGAGCAGAGAATGACTTGAGGGTGGCCAAGGCCAACATAACAAAGAAAACAGATCTAATGTGCAAAGGTAACAAATATAACCAGGGAAACAAAAGGAAACAAATGAGAACAGGCACACATTAAAAAACCCGGAGCAGCTACCCCTAAAAGGCAAAACACATTTTACGATTTGGAAAAGTTGCTCACGCAAACAATATAAGCCCCCCCTCCACAATGAAAGAGCAGACCTTACTTTGATTTGATATTAACCCATAACTTAAACAACACTGTCAAACATCATGGCTTCTAATTATTCTACAATATCAGGAATGAACCATTCTTTTCTTCAGATAGAAAGCTGTTAAATAAATATATCTGAATGTGTTATTTACATATTACCTGCAGGAAGCAAACCCTTACCCCTTGTCTGATATTGCTAAGGGTACAGCATTTTATGACGCAATCTGCAGATTTCTGGCCAAAAAGCTAAAATTACCATATTTTAGTGTTAATTTAACTAATTTAATGCCATCTTGAATTATGTTTTTTAATTCATTCCATAATGATCATTGGGATTCACTATGTGCTGTGTTTGTTGTACACACAACCTAATTTTCAATATCTCACTTGGTAATAGCTCTCTTTTGTTTCCTAAATTTTGATGATTATATTGTTCATATTTACCAGTTAAAAAAATCTAAGAACACATTTATTGGTTGTTTTTATATATTTTCAGATGCCTAAAACTGACTATTACTTCATATGTCTGGCATTATAGGGAGACAGCAGAAGCAGGTTTGACTTTCACCATGCTCAAAGAAAACACTTCATTTATGAGTAAAGATGTAACAAAACGAGAATAAAGCTGAAGCTTTAAATTGCACCTGTTTTCAGAACATTTACAGTAACAGTCTCTATTGATGGTATAGTATTAATATAGAAATAATATCTCTGAGGGCTCAGTTAACGTCAGGGGTCATTGCGTTGGCTCACAATAAGTCCTCGTTCTGAGTAGAATCTGCAGACAAAAGACATATCTAATATTATGTTATCGGCCAAACCAAAACCATATAAGATGCTCCTCATTCTTCATAATTAATGCAAACGACCACTGACTGCTAATTATCTCCAACATTTCATTACACAACAACAAACTCTCTGTAGAGCCATAATAACAATGCAAAGAATTTTGACGATGGACCGTTTAAGATGATAAACCAAATATGCAGCACAGCACTGTACAGTACTCTCTGATAGCAACATTATTACATTTTTAAATGTATTTAGCTTTGCTAGATTGTCCATCTCTTTTAAACTATTAATAAATGCTGGAATAGAGCTACATTTTATTCCTAGTTAAGGCGCAGAGCATCATGGGGCTGATTACAATGTTTATTACACGTCAGCTCCACAAAAGAGGAATATTCAGTAAGCGCGGGCCCAGTGACAGCGTCGGCCACGCAGGCTAATCTGCCAGCCATACAAGCCTTCAGGGCAGGGTTTGGTAATGTGATTTAGATGAGTTTCCCACGCTGGCGTGTCACTGCTGTCTCCCCTCAGTGCTTCAGCGACAGTCCCTCATTACACACTGTGCCACCGTCAGCCATAGCGCCAACGAGGGTGGCACTTTTTGACACCGGGACACGTCGTTTGTTCTGTGGCGAAAAGTGGGATGAAATGTGGACGAGTTTACAGAATTAGAATTATTGATACTTGGAATACATTTTGATACATGTTGTAAAGAATAGGCTGTGACTGATTATGTAGTACATTTTATTAGATTTAGTGTATTTTTTTGTAGTTTTTGACTACATAGTGTTACACAGATGCTTACACAGATAGTTTTTTTTATTTTTATGCAGCGCTTTTCCACCTAGTAGGCATTCAAAGCGCTTTACCAGTGTTACAGCTGAACTGTGGAGCAGAGCGGGATGTTATAATGTTTTGGGATATTTCAAGAAAAAGGAATCGAACCGTCCATCTTCCGGTTGAAGACCACTAGTGGGGGTACCACTGAGCTACTGCCGCCCCTAGTTGAAGCAGTTTTTTTGCTATTTCTGAGGTTGTCTCTATGGTTGCACCATAGCCTTTTTCCTTCTTTAGTCATTGCCACAATTACGCATTGATTTTAAGTTAAACAAAACCAAGAGTGTTATCCGCTCCAGCCTGCAGTTATTACTAAGGAAAAATATTTGGAAGACAATGACTTTGAGAAGTCAGGCCAAGGACAAATTTCTCCATTTGTAGCCCCTCTGGTGTTATTTCCTCCTCTAGTCTCAATCAGTGAGCACAGTTATCTTCACAAACCAATTATTTGATTAGAGAAGGAAAAGGTTTTAGTCATTTAGGCCACTTTGTTCAAAGGAGGGGATACTATTGAATTGCATGGATCTAGCAATTACCACAGGGCTAAGCCTTTGTATGAGAGGATATCATCTAAAGAGCTTTGGAGTAATTTCACCCTGACAAATATACAAATACAGCAGCGCATAAATAGGGTCAAATTACATGCTCTCATACGGCGCAGGTTACACAATGCCAGCAATCTGTCACAATTTTCTGTAGAATTTGAAGGCCAGTAAAACCAAGCTGGGTAGTTACATTTTTTTCTTTTAAATATTTGAATCTATAAACACACAGAGCGGATAGGCAATAAAAACATCTTCCCAGGCTCATAAGATGCTTTCATAGCGCATGATGTGATGCAAGAGGTAAGAAAGGTACATTCACATGAGCTATTGATTCTCAACTCAAACCAGTTAGCGCCTCGCAGCTGGATGGATGCATTAATTTTACAGAGGATGCTGTGGGAGAAGTGGAGTTCAAAGGAATGGCTGAGAGACGAGTCCTATACGCAGTTTACAGTGCTATCAGTCAGATAAATACTAGCTTTACCTCTGCCGGACTTACAGGTAGGATGTCTTTGTGTCAAGGCACCTCACTTTACACTTCAGTTACAATGATTTTCAGGCAGAGAAATAAAAAAAAAAAAGTGTTTTTTGACATGTATACACAAACTAAATCTAATATATATATATTGGACTAAGTGTTTTTATCTATCTTCTTCTTAGGTTTATCCAGAAATTGCATTTGTGCTGCTCTTAATATTTTCTTAGATGGTGTTCACATTACCACAGAATACTAATCCCTGACGGCTTCATGGTCTAATCATTTCAATAATGGCTTAGTGACTTGGTTTGAGGTGTCACTTACTAAAATGGCTTGATCTAAATCCATGATATAAAAAAGGAGTCAAAGAAGTGTGTGAAATTACCCAATAAAACATACTCCAGTGGTTCATTTGTTTATGATGTAGCAGAATCCCTCTACAAAGCTTATAAATGACTTTATTATAAAAAAAAAAAAAAAAAAAAATTCTCTTATCCTTAGCATCGTATACTGCGCTGGGTTTAAACTGACTAGTTTTTGTGCACTTATGCTTTTTGTACCTTGTGTTGCTAAAGTTGCTTCCATTGTTATCCTCACTTGTAAGTCGCTTTGGATAAAAGCGTCTGCTAAATGACTAAATGTAAATGTAAATGTTATTATAAACGTACATGTTCCACCCAGGAAAGAGGGAAACGTTTTTTTCCTCTGATGTAAAATTGCATTCTGTCACTGTCAGACTGATGCTAAGCTTGCAAAGAGACAGAACCTTCAATCAGTCACCAACCCGAGGCCCGGGGGGGCAAGCTGTTGTAATCAAATTATGGGTAAAGCAGGAAAACCTCAATCAAAAGAAGCATGTAGTGTGGAGAGTTAGCCTTTATAAATGACAAATGGAGACCTATTGTAAACCCTATTACCTGTGTTTTTCTAGACAGTGTGGAGAACAGTAAGTGGCACTACAGGATGCCTTTATGGTGACGCAGCACCTGAGAATAAAATACAGAACTAAACGATTTAAAGAGCCCACTTGTGTTCAACATTGGGCCGGTTTACGTATATCATTCTTTCTATCAAAACAGCTGTACATTTTGGGAACCTTTTTGTGCCTTAGTATTCTTACACTCAAAGACCAAAACACTAAGGATAATAAATAAAAAAATAAAAAAATAAATAAATAGCATAATTACAAACCATTTGTTGCAGCAAGGGCTTAGGGTACATGAAATACCTTGAAACTAAATCCACCAAAGCCATCCTAATAATTTCAGCCAAAGAACCTCTATTGAATATACTAATATTTAATGAACCATTTTCACAAAACTGCAATGCACTCTGGTTCATTGTACCAAGAAGTAGAGATGAAAAATGTGTTTTTTAATTAACAAAATATACATTTAAATTCTACACCATAAGGACAAAAATCCACCTTCAACAAAAGCAGAAGAATAAAGATTAAACAGAGCTGTTGCAAATGGAAGCAAATGCACTAGAACAATGTGTGTGTGGCACAGAGTTCAACCCAGATGAAAACGCTGTGCTTTTATAAGAACACGATTGGCTGGCCAACAGGTGATACATTATATAATTACACTTTTAAAAACCCTCATAAAGGGAAGCTTATTTTAAAGTGGTATAGGCCTTGCATCTCAAAACTGCTGAACTTCCAACCTACTCATCCAAACTCAGCAGAGTGCTCAGCAGAGTAGGGCATTAGCCATTGAAATAAAGTATTTCCAACAAAGTATCTGCATGCTCTAGATTGTCACTGAGTTGAGTTTCAACTTTATGTAATGTTCATATAGGAGGCCCTGTGGGAACACTTTGGAGCCTCATTGGAACAAAGTTACGTTCAGAGAACAATCTTTGAGTGGCTTTCATGTCAGGCAGTGAGGAAACAATGACAAAATGCCGACAGCTGAACGCAGAAATGCATGGACAAGTCTCAGGCATCAGACTCACACTATTACCTTTGGGACAAGAGTGAGCTAATTAATCATCTCCTATAACAATACGCACAGCAGCACATTCTGGCACGCTGCAAATATTGAGAGAAAACAAATCGGGACGTAAAGCTGCTGTTATCAGAATTCTCACAGGTCAATGTTTTTGTCTGTGCATCATGTGCTGACAGAGGTCTCAGTGGAATTAGGTCCATTCACTGAAGAGTCTTCATTTGAGGTCTTCTGTGACATACACTGGCAGTCAGATATCCACTAACAGGACTCTTTATCATGACCTTTCAATTTGCTGGACTAAAACTGAGTCCAGATGCTTTTACTTAAACCTTTTTTCCAATATATCCTGGATGACTGAGAACCTTAACAGACAACACACTGATGTATTTCAATGAAGTATTTTTTTGGCTCTGACTAAAGTTATGTAGAAAACCTTGTAACTTGTGCCATCCCTAAAAGTATCTTGGTGTCTACGTACATTCAGCCATAGCCATAGACACATTATTTTTACTGTTCCCCCAAAAAGCCTGACATAATGGTGTACAGAACAGCAAAGAAATTGCCACATACTTGAGAAAAGCCCTGAGCAACTGTAGATATTCTATTCTTCTGACATAATTTTGTCAGAATCTCAGTTTTGTTATGTTGCATTGTGGCGTGTTGAGAGATTTCACTTCGATGTGTGCGCATTATGTCAGATTTCCTTGGTTACTGTCAATCTCCCGACTCCCACGAGGGGAAAACTCTCTTCACAAGGGATTAATCCTATAACACAATGCATCTTTACGACCCACAGAGCCCTGCTCAAGCTCTATGTTGTATTTAGTTTCAGATTCATAGTGTATGGTACAGTTTTCATTTTGTAAATTAGTGAGATAATGATATCAAGTGTGGTGGACCAGAACACGGCAACAATGATGAACGTAATACTTAATGTAATGACGTGTTTGGATGCTTGACTCTGACCCATATTGTTCAAGTGAGTGCAGATGGCACACCTAATAAAGTTGACTCTGACCCATATTGTTCAAGTGAGTGCAGATGGCACACCTAATAAAGTCCCCACCTGTAATAAGCTTATAAATGATACCATGTGATTGGGTTGTGTTTAAAGAGCCTGTTTGTGGTGTCTCCCTGGGGAGCACTGCCATGCAGAGCTGCTACATGAGCTCAGAGGGAATGGGAAACAGGAACAGCTGCTGGTGGCGCTTCTCTGCTTGAGGTCCGAACTGCACTGTCCTCATTCTATCTGTCTGTAAGCTCTGATTCTGGTGCATGCATGTCTCCCACACAATTCAAAAAGTAATATTAAAATAACAGCTTAGTGATATGTTAACCTAAAGCAGTAGCCAAAAAACTCCTTTCTTTGTCCCGCCCCAACATAACAACATTTACTCTCGTCTCGTTTTTCATTGTGTAAATGCATTGCTATACTGTTCCTTGTTTCACTGTCCTTCCCTTGTTCTTTAGCACTGTTTCGCTGTGTAAGCAGTCACTAGTTGGATGAGAGATTGAATGAGAGATGTGTACCTTTGATAGGCCAAAGCTAAGTCACATAACAGAAGAGGTCTTGAAGTCTTAATCACCAGTGTTACAGCTGGAACACCACTGGAGGCAAGGTGGGTTAAGTGTCTTGCCCAAGGACACAACGACAGTATGAACTGTGGGGAGAGCGGGAATCGAACCAACCTTCCGGTTGAAGGATGACCGCTCTACCACTGATCCACTGCCGCCCACAACAACAATGTTAGTAAATGTTATTAAAGTGGCACTGTGTAACTTTTAGTCACTAGAGTGCGCAGATCCCTCAACAAACTGTCTGTGTTGTTTGTTTTCAAGTGGAAACTATCCAAAGTTTCCAAGTTTGGATGAAAAAACATTTTGCAACATATTGGCCTATTTCTGCTCCCTCTGTTTAAGCTGCTTAGCGTGTCACTCATGTGAGGTCCACGCGTGCCGGTCCATGAAATTATAGATTTACATTACATTTACATTTAGTCCTGTAAGTTGTTTTTATCCAAAGCAACTTACATTCAACAGTGTTACATTTACATTTTTAGTTGATGCTTTCATTTTAAAGCGACTTACATTAAGGTTCCATTCATTAGTGTTACAGCTGGAACACCACTGGAGGCAACACTCTTGGTTTTGTTTAACTTAACACCTACCTTCCGGCTGAAGGACGACCGCTCTACCACTGAGCCACTGCCACCCCTGGATAATTTAGAACGGAGTTTTCTGTCCAGCTGAGGGTACTGTGTCAGTGAGATAGTTATGATTGAACCAATTGCGAGTCTAAGAACCATTATATCAATAGGAGAATGTATATAGCCTAAGTGGACTTTTTTTTAGGTCAACAACAAGAATGGCAATACAAGAGCATAAAAAAAACTTCACAAGTGTTTTTGGTCTGAGACTGAGAAAACCCTGCAAAAGTTGAAATCATGTAAAGTTGGAGAAGTTTCCACCCCCACTATCTAATTTTGTCCTTGTCTATCTAGATCGCTCTGTTGGACATGTGAGCTGGCCCCAGTTGTCTGACTGATGTGTAATTCTGGACAGGGAGCTCTGCTGTGCTGTATTTTCTGTCTTCAGACGCACTGGGGATGTCTCAGTCAGTTGCCAGTTTTTTGGCCTTTGGGACGGTATTGTCCAGATGCTTCACTCCCAAACCAGGAGGGTTTCTTGCCAGAGGGACCGCACTGCTCTAGTTTAAATCTCTATATGTGCCATGATGCATGTGTGCGCTTCTCTAAACCATGCACCTTAATATAGTCATATGCTTCTGACGGGTCTTTAGAATAGAAAATATAAATTATGAAAGACAAAAGCTAGCTCTGCACAAATGTGATTTTATCTAAATGTGTTTGAACATGATAATCTCTGTCCACACTGCTTTTAAGAAATGGTGCCATTCTAAAACCAAACTCACAAAGGGGGATAAACTAGTTGAGGCTAAAAATAAAACAAAAAACAAAAACAATTTCTGAATTAATGTCCATGATATATAGACAGCCTTCTTTTTTATATCTCTTGGTTTTCTTTAGGATTGTGGGAGTTTCTTTTCTTATACTATTTGACTGATTCCACATAAAGCAAGAAAACAATGTCTCTACAACTACATCATTTCATCTGAGGCATTTCATTCACTGTCGTACTCTAAATCCTTCCTTATTTTATTCTTTCAGCCTATTACTATCCCATATCTCTCTGATGCTTTCATTGACAAAAGCCCTGTATTGAAGCAGTTGTCCAGGCTTTAATCTGTGACTTGGGGCTGTCATTATCCATCAGAGGGAAATACTCTGTCCCTTCCAATTTTCCTCCTCCGTCCGTTTCTCCATTTTGCACTTAGACTTTAAATTCTCCCTTTGCCTCCGCCGGTCTCATAAATATTTAGAGTGGCAGCCGGTAATTTACACACAGTCTGCCACTCCCCATCATTTCTTCACCTGGATACATGGACTGTGACACCACTCTCTGTCCTAATCTGCTTTCATGTCCTTTATTTGGTCTTGTCCTGTCACTTCTTTCTTTTTTCTGCCTCTGCTGTCTCCTCTGTTCTCCTTGTATGTCCCACACAGGGTTGACCTTAAAATAACTCCACAACTCATACACAACAATAATGATTAGAGGATATTACCGCTGACCTCACTGGAACCCCTTTTGTTATTGTATTCATGTATTTATATATATATTTGTATTTTGTATGTATACATATATATATATTTTTTCTTTTGGCGTAAACATTTTTGTAACCTTAATGCATTTATTTTGTTTATCTCATGTGGCCAACAAATGTATGTTGTTTGAATTATACAAAGAACATCATTTTGTCAAACAATCAAAGTAATGTGAAATGCAATGTATTACTTTACACTGTTAATATTTGCATGTGTTTTCTTGCATGTTTAGTTTTGTTTGCCTGAGATTAAATTCCTTCATGCCTCGCACACTTCAGCTCTCAACCCTCTTGACTGAAAATCTGCCGAGTTCCATCCAGTGTCACGCTCACTGTCTTCACATCCCAAGCTTTGTTACAGGTTGTGCTTCCCAGTTAAGTTTATTATTTGTTTTTTTTTTTTTGACAATCAACTAAATTTCTATTGAGATTGGTTGTCTATCTATCTTGCCCTGCTTTTGAGAAACTTCTTGTCTTCTTACAGTGTGTGACACAATATCTTGACATATGGCACAACTGCTTTAAACTCTGTCACTGAGAGGAGCCCAAAATTCCTCAAGAGTAGGCAGCAGCCAGATAATTGACAGATTTGACTGTAGCACATCTTTTACTTATTGTGTCTGACCAGAGAAAGTATTGGAGACAGTGTGGAATGGAACTCAAAAGTATTTACAATGAGCATCTTCCCTTTAAGTCATTGTCACATTTGTAAATGCTCTTTCCTTCAGTGACGCTGAAATTTTTATTTAATGCCATATCTTTTGTTGGACTCTTTGTTAACCCTTACATCCACTGTTAATATCTTTGGCCTTCACAGTATGGTCTGGGTCAAAATTGACCCAGACTAGGAATTCCCTCATAGTGTCTAAAATAAACTTTAAACTACAGATCTATTTTTTTATTTAATTTAACCTTTATTTAACCAGGATAGTCCCACTGAGATTACAAATCTCTTTTGCAGGGGAGTCCTGGCCCCATGTGTGTTTGGGGGGGACTGTTGTACATGTTTTTGGTGGTAGGGAAACCCGGAGGAAACCTACGCAGACACAGGGAGAACATGCAAACTCCACACAGAAAGGCCCTGCCCTGGATGGGAATCAAACCCAGGACCTTCTTGCTGTGAGGCAGGAGCGCTAACCACTCTGCCACTGTGCCACTATTTAGAATGCCTCTGTCACTTTAATAAATGTTTTAGAAAGCAGTTTTACAGACGTTTACAACAATTGTTACACTATTACACAGTATCATGTCCTATTTTAGACATACAAACATAAAAGCCATAATGATTTAAATATATTTTATTCAATTTGAAAATGGTATGAACCTTTCGAAACTATTGTAATTTAGAAGATAACCATGTTTAACCATTGCAACCATTAAAAGCTGTCCACACTGCTATATCAAAAAGTCATAGTTATCAATTTTAATATTTAACATCTACCACTCGAACCAAAAACATTTAAGAACAAACTAATAATAAACTTGTCCATGCATTCAAAGTGGTAGGAAATTTAATCAGTGTTTTTGTTCATGTTGTCTTCTTGCTCTGACACATCCTGCTCTTATTCAAATGTGTTATCTTGTAGATTATTTTATGACATTGCAGGTGCAGATCTTGTGTCTGTGTCAATACACCCTCTGACCTCTGGATGACTTATGTTCCCTTTGTGCACCATAAATGATCACTGTTTCCATTTTCACTGTCTTGAGATTCCCCCATGCACCTTCAGAGACCAGCAGGTGACTGTCTCTGCGGGAACCTCGGCAAATTTCCCCTTGAACTTTGTAACCACTATCCCATAAAAAATACACACAAAGATGGCCGGTAAAGTTTCACAGCTTCAAGATTTCCTAAAACCACCATTTTCCTTGATTTGACCAAAACTGGTAGATCTAAAATCCATCTCAATTGATATGGGTCAAATTTGTCCCAAAACAGCCTCAGGATACAAATTGTTTTGTGTATTTTGGGTCACTTCAGGAAAAGTCATCAAACTTCAGGATGAAAGAATGATGTTTAGGGTAATTTTACAGTTAAAAACCATTAAAGTAAAATTTACTATTTATTCACCTTTTGGCTATAAACCTATAGATTGGCTGTATAAAAGTAGGGATGGGCATTTTCCATAAATATAACACTCAAATTTTTAAGCTCATAAAAAGCAAATATTTGTTTATTTAAATAAAGTGGAATGAGACAGGTGTTCATTTCTGAGACGTATTTCTGAATGTCATTTCTGAACAAGCGTATAGTATATACAGAAACAACATTATAGGCTTCATCCTGTGCTTTGTTTCTAAAAATTAAACAATCTTTGCAAACAAAAAAGTACAAAGGAAAATCAGGCATTTAACGGCAGAGCAAACAAAATAAATAAAAAAATACCAATAAATCAGGCTGCTGCATATAATACATACAGAATGTGCATACAGCTTTACAGCTAACTGTTGCATATCTCGTCTATATTGTCAGTAATTATGTTTTTGTGTTAGTCGTGGTGCTATTGTGATAGTTGTGATTATTGTGATTGTTAGTTTTACCTGACAAGTTTTGCACATGACAAGCTGATTTTTTTTGTTAAATTATAATTTCAAATGACTCTACGCTTAGAAGCAAGGAACACCATTTTGTCAAATAGAACACCAAATGTTTTCCACTGTGCGCACCACACCTCCACCTAGTGCACAGGTGTAACTAGTTTTAGTTTGTGTTAAGGCATTATGGATTTATTTTATTTATGGCCAGCAAAAATAAATAAATACATTTAATATATTTATATAGCGTTTTTATATATTGCAGATTGACTATTTGAATATTCAGCTCTTTGTGCACATCCCTATATAAAAGAAGCATATCCCTGAACATAATGTGGATCAGTCGGCAGCTACAGTATTAGATGAAATCATACATTACATATTTTCTTTGAGGTTTAAATCTTCTTTGAGTTAACACATGTAACTCATGTTCAGAAAGGCACTGCAGAATGTGAGAAAGTGTTATAAAATATATCAGTGTGACATGTGTAAAAATTCTGTATCAAAAAGTTGTAGAAGAGAGAAAGGCTATAGTAAAAAGCGTCTCATCAATAGAGTGTAAGACAGAAGTTAAATAGAAAGTGTAGGACAGAGAGGGTATGGAGGTATACTTGGACAAGACTGTATAAGCAGTTTGGATGCTTCTCAGCTTTAGAGTTCTGCAGGTCACGAGCAGGACATTTACACACAGCCTCTTGCACATAAATCATGTCACATGGATGAGCGAACAGACACTGCAAGTGCAGAACAGGGCTCCCACAAAGTCTGCCTTGTGTTTATAGACCACAAACCCACTTGTTACACTGTTAAGTCATCATGCATCAGCACAAAACACAAGCATACATTTACAATCTCAGTTGATCCTAATGGAGATCAGTGTTTGGGATTTTATAGATTGTGCACATAAAACTGCAGATTAATGAACAACCAATAAATCTGTGGCCAACTGAAATGGGCTGACTGGGTTTAAAAAAACAGAAAGGATCATGTACAAGTCTGAGAAGTGCTAAGCGGGAATGGTAGACTTTAGACTATATAGTATAGACTATAAATAGCACTGGAAAGAAAGTCAGTTTCATGCTTTAAAAGAAGCTTAGGTCTTTAAGGCAAGCAGCAGGTGTGCAAGCCTGCTGTTTGATCAATTGTTTGATATGTGAGGTAATGCAACAGTTAGTTATATATGTTTTCTATAAATCTTGTAACAGAGCAAAAATCTGCTGATGAACCTGCAGGATAGGAAAAATGTTTACTGAAGAGAAAGGGATGAGTAGGAAAATGGCTGTAAATAAGATACTTTTTTTTTGGAGCCAAACTTTCTTATCTGTGGTTTTCTGTCAGGGATTGTTCATGAGGTTTGCTGGTCGTATGGACAGAGACAAACAAAAAGTATTTTGCTTTCTGCTTTCCACGCTGATAGCAAATATCAGAAACAAGTTCCAGATGCTGCGGCTCTATCCCTTTGAAGCCTCTACAAACACAGGGACTGAGAAAACAGAGTACAGATGCTTTTACGCATTTAGCCAACAGAGTGTGAAGCATGGAAACCTTTGTAGCTTTTTACACAATGCTTGAATAGTGTCAACACAAAAGGATGCAAAGATCAGTGAGTGGTATCCGAGCCTCTTTGTGGATGCCAGTCCATCCCCAGTGAATGTGTCACACACTGAGTCCAGGGCTCACAAAAACTTTGTCAAAGATGGCAGGGGGATAAAGATGGCTCTGATGGGAGATGCAGTGTCCTGCGGTCTGTGCATAGTGAAGGGCACGCTCATAAAAAAGAGGTTTAAAAATGTTCTATTGAATACACCAAAAAGGTCAGCCAGTGACAGACGGATTGATAAAAAACCACATGAGGACAGTAGTAAAAGGGGCTTTGGCAAATGGAGGTTTTGTTTACTTTAATAGCTGTGTGTGAGACACAATATTGAGATCCGGGGCTCTAAAAAATACTCAAACTGAGCAAATTTAAAGTACTGAAAAAGTTTTGATTGAGGAGTAATGCACATGGCCACAAACAACTAATTAATAGATCAGTCTAAATATAATATAATCACACACACACAACTGGAGACAAATCACAAAAGACAATGTCACAGAGTCAACCATAATTTACTCTAAAATCATTCTAAGTTACAATCTCATTCACACACTGCATACACACTCGTATGAATAACCACTTTTAACCCTAATGAGTGCAAACTTGTTTAAATAACAACCATTTCTTTGCCATGTGTGCAAACATTTGGAACCCTGTGCATGGGATCATTTCAGTTGGCAAACTATTCCAAAGATTTATGGCAACAAAAGAAAATGCAGATTTAGTAAAAGCGGTCCTACATTTGTGAACACTTCCCTCTCCCGCAGAGGCTGACCGAGTGACCCGAACTGTTTTTTCTGTGGTCAAGGAAATGAACCCTCTCAAAGGAGAAGCTGTGCCATGAATAAATTAGTAATCAAATATTAGTGAATACTGGCAGAATATCAAAATTCTAAATATTATGTTTAGTGAGATTAGGACAGTGATATTACTGTTGAGGTTTCTTATCATGAATTTTGACACGCACGTTTATATAAGGATTTAACAGGCTTCAAAGCTGTGTTTTGAGTGTTGCAAACTCACATGGAACTGTTCATGGTACCATTTAATACATATATGTGGAGGGTTGTGTTTATGTGATAAGAGTGTTCATGTGAAAACTGAGTGAAGTACTTAGAGTCTGAACTGAAGTGCAATAAAATAAAATAATAAACATTACACAACCACAACAGTCTCATGGGTTGCTCGTTCTGTGTTTCTGTTTATTTACCTCTGTTCCGTTGTATCACCAACTTTCAACTGTGTAATTCATCTTAGAACATTTGGATCAGTTCATGGTCAGTTCAGTTATGAGCACCTGGATAACATGCAAGTCCACTGTTGTAATAAGACCTACGTTATCTAACACTTCACTTGTTTCCTGGCTTGAAACATATTATTCCATTGCCATGAATCCACTGTAATAAGTTTTCACACTTTGAGGGATGTTTTTTTTTTTTTACAGTTCTCAGTGTGTAGCTGCAGGGATTTAGTCACACTAAAACACCAGTAATGTGTTGGGCTGTAAGCATTCGGTTTTTGCAGTTGGCGTTCCTGTTCATTCCAGAGGTGTTGGATGGTAATAACGATTAAGGGCAGGATTGTGTATTGCCAGACAAGTTCATAGAAGATCTGTTGGAGAAGGACATTCTGTACCTGGTACACTGTCCTGATGAAATATGTAGCCTATTTATCTCTGTGTGAACGCAGATTGTGTCGTTAACTTTTTTGTGTGATCGCGAATCATTAACGGCATGACTGTTGCGTTTTCCTGACCAGCGCAGAGGTTGCATTAACCAAATATTTTCCGTCATTGACTTTTTTTTTAGCAGTGATGGAAAAATCTGATTGCCATCCGTCATTTTGTCAGATTATTCTGAGGGTTTTTTATTGTAATTTCTACTCCTGACCAGTTGGTGGCGAATGTACATATCAATTAGCATCTTGTATTGTGTCGTCTTTGTCGCGCTGTATTCAGTTGCAAAAAGGTCATGGCAGCTGAGTGTGAGTAGTTTTTTTAAACCACCAAATAGTTCTGATATTGTAGGAGGACAAACGGGAAACACTGAGCAGTCACCGACAGCTGTTACGGCACAATCAAGCAGCAAAAAGGAGACCAAGAAGAGTATCTGGAAGGTGGGAACAGGGCTGGACTGGGACAAAAAAAAGGCCCTGGCATTTTTGCTCAGACCGGCCCACCACAATCGGTCATGTGGATATGACTGAAAAAGACTCAATTTACAAAGATATTTTTGGAAATGAATGCGTTGTAATGTTTTTAAACTAAAACCGGGTCAGATATTAACTGTTTTTTCCTCAGTATTTCATTTCTATTACTGTAGAATTCTGCTACAGGGATTGTGTCGTTATGGCGATATTTGTAACGATGTCACACATTCTAATTCTAAAGTGACATCACATGAGAGCTGTAGAATGGAGGTGAGGACAGACAATTGTTCATTTCTTATCAGACTCTTGAAGAGACCAGCAGCAACACGTCGAACAGACTCTACATTAGCTACAAGCCACAGACACAGTCGATACCTACAGAAGGAAGACTTTCTTACTGGTTAAACACTCCACCAGTTCAACAGCAGCAGATTCTCGACAAAATCCAACATGTCAGATCACTGCAACCCGTTCACAGTCGCGACCTGTACAACTTGGCAGCGAGGTACTGCCTGCCTGTGAACTTTGAGATGATGCCGGATGGACCCTGCCACAACAGGGTTTTCACTAGCCGAGTCACTGTCGGAACTTAACTGCAGAGGCCAAAGGACCCTCTATAAAGGCAGCTAAGACCCTGGCCTCAGCCGTGGTGCTGGAACAGCTCCAGAGGCTGTCCGCACTTGCTGCCCTTCCTGAAATAAAGAGGACGAAGAAGACCACAGTGGACGCTGAAGCTCACATCCGCCCTGACTTCGGTCTGGGAAAGGATCCCAGCAGCCGCCTGAATGAGCTGCAGCTGGCCCGAAGGAGGAGCCTGCTGTGTACCGAGTGGTGGAGGACAAAATGGATGAAAACAACTGTGTTTTCTCCATTGAGGTCTCCCTGGACCAGTGCACTGCCACTGGGACCGGCTCCACCAAGAAAGAGGCCAAGAGAAGAGCTTCCACAGCACTGCTCCTAATGATGGGCTATCAAGTCCCTGAGCAAGACCGGTCTGATCTGCCCAGTCCACTACAGACCACCAGAGGACTGGCCCCTGAGTTCAGATGAAGACACCAACCATCTAAACAACCAAAGTCCTCAGGACACTATTGAGAATACTAAGAGTCCACAGGACAACCAGAGTCCACAGGACACTACAGAAAATACCCGGAGTCCACTTGACAACCAAAGTCCACAGGGCACTACAGAGAATACTCAGAAAATACCAAGAGCCTCAGTCGTAGTGCTGGAACAGCTGTCCATGCTTGCTGCCACAAATGTAGTGAAGAAGAGGAAGAAGAAGACCACAGCGGACATTGAAGCCCACATCCGCCCTGACTTCGGTCTGGGGAAGGATCCCAGCAGCCGCCTGAATGAGCTGCAGCTGGCCCGAAGGAGGAGCCTGCTGTGTACCGTGTGGTGGAGGCCAGACTGGATGGGAACAACTGTGTTTTCTCCATTGAGGTCTCCTGGACCAGTGCACTGCCACTGGGACCGGCTCCACCAAGAAAGAGGCCAAGAGAAGAGCTTCCACAGCACTGCTCCTAATGATGGGCTATCAAGTCCCTGAGCAAGACCGGTCTGATCTTCCCAGTCTAATACAGACCACCAGAGGACTGCAGTTCTTGAGTTCAGATGAGACCACCAACCATCTGACCAACCAAAGTCCTCAGGACACTACAGAGAATACCCAGAGTCCACAAGACACTACAGAGAATACCCAGAGTCCACAGGACACTACAGAGAATAGCCAGAGTGCACAGGACCAAAGTCCACAGGACACTACAGAGAATAGCCAGAGTCCACAAGACACTACAGAGAATACCCAGAGTCCACAGGACACTACAGAGAATACCCAGAGTCCACAGGACACTACAGAGAATAGCCAGAGTGCACAGGACAACCAAAGTCCACAGGACACTACAGAGAATAGCCAGAGTCCACAGGACACTACAGAGAATAGCCAGAGTCCACAGGAACACCAAAGTCCACAGGACATTACAGAGAATACCCAGAGTCCACAGGACACTACAGAGAATACCCAGAGTCCACAAGACAACCAAAGTCCACAGGACACTACAGACAATAGCCAGAGTTCACAGGACAACCAAAGTCCACAGGACACTACAGAAAATAGCCAGAGTGCACAGGACAACCAAAGTCCAAAGGACACTACAGAGAATACCCAGAGTTCACAGGACAACCAAAGTCCACAGGACACTACAGAAAATAGCCAGAGTGCACAGGACAACCAAAGTCCACAGGACACTACAGAAAATAGCCAGAGTGCACAGGACAACCAAAGTCCACAGGACACTACAGAGAATACCCAGAGTCCACAGGACAACCAAAGTCCACAGGACACTACAGAAAATAGCCAGAGTCCACAGGACCACCAAAGTCCACAGGACACCACAGAGAATACCCAGAGTCCACAGGACCACCAAATTCCACAGGACACTACAGAGAATACCCAGAGTCCACAGAACAACCAAAGTCCACAGGACACCACAGAAAATAGCCAGAGTCCAGAGGACAACCAAAGTCTACAGGACACCACAGAAAATAGCCAGAATCCAGAGGACAACCAAAGTCTACAGGACACTACAGAAAATATCCAGAGTGCACAGGACAACCAAAGTCCAAAGGACACTACAGAGAATACCCAGAGTCCACAGGACAACCAAAGTCCACAGGACACTACAGAAAATAGCCAGAGTCCACAGGACCACCAAAGTCCACAGGACACCACAGAGAATACCCAGAGTCCACAGGACCACCAAATTCCACAGGACACTAGAGAGAATACCCAGAGTCCACAGAACAACCAAAGTCCACAGGACACCACAGAAAATAGCCAGAGTCCAGAGGACAACCAAAGTCTACAGGACACCACAGAAAATAGCCAGAATCCAGAGGACAACCAAAGTCTACAGGACACCACAGAAAATAGCCAGAGTCCACAGGACAACCAAAGTCCACAGGACACTACAGAAAATAGCCAGAGTCCACAGGACCACCAAAGTCCACAGGACACCACAGAGAATACCCAGAGTCCACAGAACAACCAAAGTCCACAGGACACCACAGAAAATAGCCAGAGTCCAGAGGACAACCAAAGTCTACAGGACACCACAGAAAATAGCCAGAGTCCAGAGGACAACCAAAGTCTACAGGACACCACAGAAAATAACCAGAGTCCAGAGGACAACCAAAGTCTACAGGACACTACAGAAAATAGCCAGAGTCCACAGGACAACCAAAGTCCACAGGACACTACAGAAAATAGCCAGAGTCCACAGGACCACCAAAGTCCACAGGACACCACAGAGAATACCCAGAGTCCACAGAACAACCAAAGTCCACAGGACACCACAGAAAATAGCCAGAGTCCAGAGGACAACCAAAGTCTACAGGACACCACAGAAAATAGCCAGAATCCAGAGGACAACCAAAGTCTACAGGACACTACAGAAAATATCCAGAGTGCACAGGACAACCAAAGTCCAAAGGACACTACAGAGAATACCCAGAGTCCACAGGACAACCAAAGTCCACAGGACACCACAGAAAATAGCCAGAGTCCAGAGGACAACCAAAGTCTACAGGACACCACAGAAAATAGCCAGAATCCAGAGGACAACCAAAGTCTACAGGACACTACAGAAAATATCCAGAGTGCACAGGACAACCAAAGTCCAAAGGACACTACAGAGAATACCCAGAGTCCACAGGACAACCAAAGTCCACAGGACACCACAGAGAATACCCAGAGTCCACAGGACCACCAAATTCCACAGGACACTACAGAGAATACCCAGAGTCCACAGAACAACCAAAGTCCACAGGACACCACAGAAAATAGCCAGAGTCCAGAGGACAACCAAAGTCTACAGGACACTACAGAAAATAGCCAGAATCCAGAGGACAACCAAAGTCTACAGGACACCACAGAAAATAGCCAGAGTCCACAGGACAACCAAAGTCCACAGGACACTACAGAAAATAGCCAGAGTCCACAGGACCACCAAAGTCCACAGGACACCACAGAGAATACCCAGAGTCCACAGAACAACCAAAGTCCACAGGACACCACAGAAAATAGCCAGAGTCCAGAGGACAACCAAAGTCTACAGGACACCACAGAAAATAGCCAGAGTCCAGAGGACAACCAAAGTCTACAGGACACCACAGAAAATAACCAGAGTCCAGAGGACAACCAAAGTCTACAGGACACTACAGAAAATAGCCAGAGTCCACAGGACAACCAAAGTCCACAGGACACTACAGAAAATAGCCAGAGTCCACAGGACCACCAAAGTCCACAGGACACCACAGAGAATACCCAGAGTCCACAGAACAACCAAAGTCCACAGGACACCACAGAAAATAGCCAGAGTCCAGAGGACAACCAAAGTCTACAGGACACCACAGAAAATAGCCAGAGTCCAGAGGACAACCAAAGTCTACAGGACACCACAGACAATAACCAGAGTCCAGAGGACAACCAAAGTCTACAGGACACCACAGAAAATAGCCAGAGTCCACAGGACACCACAGAGAATACCCAGAGTCCACAGGACAACCAAAGTCTACAGGACACCACAGAAAATAGCCAGAGTCCAGAGGACAACCAAAGTCCACAGGACACCACAGAAAATAGCCAGAGTCCACAGGACAACCAGAGTCCACAGGACACCACAGAGAATACCCAGAGTCCACAGGACAACCAAAGTCTACAGGACACTACAGAGATTAGCCAGAGTCCACAGGACAACCAAAGTCTACAGGACACTACAGAGAATACCCAGAGTCCACAAGACAGCCAAAGTCCATCTGTGAGTCCAGAGGAACACCTTTTGATTAGTGTTCTTGTCAAGAAAATGCTTCAGAAAGGTCCACTCCTTCCAAACACATGCACATATTCATCCACGTACAAATTCATTGTTTGGGGCTGGAAAAGGCAGTCCAAGACCAGTTTAAGGTCCCTGATGGAGTGTTCCTCAATCCCAAAATCATCAAGAGAATAGGCAAAGTTGCTGCTAAAGATTTGATCTACGAATCGAACCGCATCTAAGCTTCTGGGAAAAGCTATGAGAAAAGATTCTCGCGCAGAGTTTGAAGAGGCCGCTGTGAAACACATAAACATCCGCCTGAATGCGTACCTGAACCAACCAAAGACCGGACTGGCACGATTCTTCTCAAGGTGGGACAAGCCCATGAGACCGCCCTTCTAGACCAGCACCAGGGACCACCACTCTTCCATCCAGTTCATCTGGACTAGTCAATGAGCTGATATTTTTGCCACCAGCAACTAACAACTAAATATGTTGTATTTGATTTTCTTAAACAGATTCTTAATTTCTTTAAGTTTCCTTACGGAATGCTTTTGAAAATATTTCAAAAAGCATTCATTTAACCTTAGGAATTCAGATTTATTTTAAGCACTTAAAATACAACATATAGTTTAAGTTTCTAGTTGCACAAATATCAGCCCATACAGTCCATACCACACGAATGGATCAGTCAACATTCTTCTTAAAAACAACTCTTGTTTACTTTTTAAATAAAACTTATGTCAATATGTTTTGTTTGAAAAAAAAAACAAGAGTTAAGAAATATTAATAAAAATATTAAAAAATATTTTAAAAAATAAATACAAAAAACTTATTCTGGCTGTGTTGTTCTACTGTACCTTTTTATCTTTTAATTCTAAATATATCCTTATACTCATTATAATATTTCAAGAAATGTAATTAAATAATATGACCGTATCCATGGTAACAACATAAATGGTAATAGTGGCTGTAGCACAGGGTTTCTGAACTAATTACATTTAGTCATTTAGCAGACGTTACAAGTTTATGTTAAGCCAGAGGTAATACTAAACAAACCTTTTTAGTCTGTCTACACACATTTAAAGTGTTTGTAAGCGCCACCTACAGGAGTTGGTAGGAAGTGTTTTGAGTGTCTGTAGTGAATAAGTTTATAAAAGTATGTTTGTATGGGCAGGGCTGGACTGGGACAAAAAAAAGGCCCTGGCATTTTTGCTCAGACCGGCCCACCACAATCGGTCAGACACAACCAACTAGTACACCATCCTTGCGGTCCCTGTAGATATGCATATCTACTGTTCCATTCCAAAAACCCCTACAAAGCTGAGAACTAAGTGCCATGGACCAGTGTACTCACTCTCTCTTGACAGACTCCCTGGTGATCAAAGGTTCCTCCCTGTCTCTCTCCTCCACTGCTAACTCAACCTGGCTTGATTATACATAAGGACAGAGAGAGAGAGGATTACAATTATTTGGAAGAATTATTAAAAGTACACTTAGTAAGGATCCATTTTGGTTATATAGTCCTGAAGAGCAGGATTTCTAGATGGACAAAGTGCTCCATGTTATAAAAGCTAGTTAACCCTTTAGAACCCAATATAATGTGGATGTAGAATACTGCTAATTCTAAAAAGAAATGTTTTTTGTTTTTTTCCAATGAACCAGACAGCAGAAAAACTAGTTTACAATTGCAAGTATAGGCTACTTTGTTTTAAAGAGCACAAACCCCTCTTTAATATGACACCAAACAATATTTCACTCTCATTGTTGAGATACTCCCCTTAAAAAAAAAAAAGAAAACCAACCTATACTACCAAATTACTCACACAAAACGTCCTAAAAATATATGATATTCATATTATTCACTCACCGTAAATATTGCATATTAATGATGTTGGAAATTCATTAGAAACATGAGCAAATATCTACTTTGTTGAATATACAGCTAAACAAAATATACAGCTTTCAAAATGCAAGTGGTATTAATCCCAGATAGCATGCTACTCATCGTGGCGCTTTGACGCAGCCATTCTGAGTAATAATTAAAATAATCAAATGGCATCATTTAAGTTTTTCTAGAGAAGGGCCGTACGGCCATTATGGGTATTAAAGGGTTAACATTATAATAGTCAGCCAAAGTTAAGTTAAGTTAACTCTGCTAACCTATCTACAAAAACAATGCAAAATAGCTTATGCTGTGTTATTTGACTTTAGCTGAGTGGCTAGTGCAGTGGGTGACAATCTGACAGACTATATAATGGCAACAACGATTAAGTTGTCTTATTATAATATTCATTAATTTAGGTAAATCATCATCTTCGTCGTGGCCCAACCAGGCCCACACACACACACACTTTCCTCCTGCACCCGCCCTGAGTAACACTCCCTCCCTGTTAATCATGTATGTGGTGATGGTCGGAGAGGCCGTAGGCGCAAAATGGCTGCCACGTCTCTGTCAGTCTGCCCCAGGGCATCTGTGGCTACAGTTGTAGCTTACCATCACCAGTGTGTGACTGTGTATGAATGAATAATGGACGGCCTGTAAGCGCTTTGAGTCCCTTGGTCCCTCGGGAGAAAAGCGCAATATAAATCCAATCCATTATTATTATTATTATTTATTAATCATGGAGCTAACATGCTTACCGTTTCAATTACACTCTCCTGCTCACTCTGTCCCTCCTTGACTTTACTATCAGACACCTGCTCCTCTGCCTGGGTCCCGCCGGCGCTGCTGGCTACCTCTGCTTCATGTTTCTGCAAAATGTCGTCAGGTACTGTAGGCTTGGATACTGAAGCTACAGCACTAAACATGTCTGTTATTTTTGAACATGTTGAGGCATCAACCTCTAGCATTTTTATTTTTTTGGCCCGCAACTTCTCCGCACCCCCCTTGCACTTTTGTTTCTCCATCCTAAATCCACAGATTTCTGGCTCTGAGCCACTAACTGCCTCTGACACAAGAAACAGAGGAGGAGGGGTGGAGCCTGTTAAGAGATGATTGGGCCAGCCCAGTGTCAGTATGAAAAATGAACCAATTGGCCGCTGTCCCTGCTTTATGGGCCGGTCATTGGCCAATTAAAAAAAATAAGTAAATAAAATCATATTATATGGACCGGCCCCCAAGTGCGTCGGCCCACCGGGCATTTGCCCGGTATGCCAGATTACCAGTCCAGCCCTGGGTGGGAAGGAGGACAAATGTTCTGCGACATCTGTAGAAAAGCTAACACAAGTTACAGATTTGTGTATCTGTTGTTCATAAATAAAACAAAGAAATCTGTCCTCTATGCTCGTCTTCAAATTTCTTAAAATGTGAATAAAAGAAAAGCCATTATAAGTATTATTAAAGTATGAAAATTAAAAATGACAGGTAATAATAGACTTGGACGGAAATTTTACGACTCTGAGAGTAAGAAAGTCTAGTGCGACCTCTGGAGCAGTGTTCTTGTGATCGCCAGCATCTACAGTAAAAAATGAATGATGTCTGAAGGAATAAACCAAAATGAGCAGGAGCCAAAAGTCAATCTCTTTTTGTTTCAAACTAAAAGAAGTTAACTACAAGTGTAAAAACAATATAATTAATCAATGTTCCTTAACATTGTTAATTATGCGTGCTTCATAATTTGCATTTGCACTTACAATTTGAAACACAAAGGTAGCAGCAAACAATTTCTCAGCTGCCAAAGTGATCGTTACCTCTATCTAACCTTTACAGTCTCAAATGGGAAGGCCTCAGTGAAAGCTAGTAACCTATGTGAAAACATGTAAAAGCATTAGGAATTGTAGCTCCGTGAGCATTTGACCCTTGTCTGTGATAAGGGCTGTGTAGCAACTAACACGTGTTACATAAGAGGGGTTGCAACGTAGCACCATTGGGACTTCCTTCTCTCGGTTAATTTAGCAGCAATAAACAGACCGACGCCAGTGGCAATGCTGAGGAGAAGGAGGGAAAGGAAGACTGCTGTAAGAGACGACAGAAGAGAGGAGGGAGTATAGCTGCCTAAGCGAGAAGTAGAGAGCAGTGGGAAAGAAGAGGCACAGTAAGCAAAAGTAAGAAGGGGAGTGAAAATCAGCAGGCCAAAAGTGTTTGGTGAGCTAATTCCCAGATATCGACACTGCTTTGATTAGTAACTGGAGGGAACCTTTTAATGAGACGAGTTCTTTAATCAAACCCCAACATAACTTGGCCCACCGAGTTATCTTCAGAACAGGGGCGGGGGGTGAATGATTAGTCTCTCTTCAAACTTCTTCCCTACTTGAGTCAAACACATGATGATCCTGCTGTTCTGGCTCAAACTGAGAGGCTAATCGTGGCACAGCGATGTTCAGATGTTGTAGCCGGATTAAAAGCCCTTCTCCCAGATCTTAAAGAGTTGAGTATTGATATTTAGTGGAGCCATATTGTGGCTTTGTAAACTGTCTGCAATACCTGGCCAATGATTTTTGTTTGTACGTGTGTGTTTAAAAACCGTGGGGGACCAGAAAGCCAATACATACCGTTGGAAGTAGGAGCACAATAAAGTAAGTGAATGACACAGGTAAAAACAGCAACAGGCCCTTCAGGGACAGGGGTGTATGGTGTATAGGCACAAAATGTGTAGTGGCGCTTTAGCTGGCTTTGTCTCAAGTGCGCTCATTAGGAAGCAGGGAGAGTGTCTTGGAACCCCTCCCTTCCCAGGAGATAGAGAGCAACTAATTAGAGGTTTGTCCTCCTTCCTGACAAATCCACACTGCCACTAGAGCACAACAGTCCCCACTTACCACTCAGAGCCTACAGTCTAAAGCCAGCACTAAATGCCACACTTTAGTAGATACGGTATGTGCTAATGCAAAAGGTGGTTCAAAAAATAAAAGAGTGTTCACTCAAAATGACTTTATTCTGTGCTTATAGAAGAATTTTTGTGGGCCAATAAAATTGCAATTATTAGTTAAACTCATGTTTTATTCAAATGTGTTTTAATCATAATCTTATTCTCAAAGAGGTTGTAGCTCACGACAAGACAATATTCTCTCTGTAATTACTGTAGCGCTGTGGTGTTTAAACTCCTGAATGTCTTTGTAAATGAGAAAAAAGCCCCATGGCCGTGAGACATTATGCATATTTGTTATCATTTGTTCAACAACACACATTTTATCCCAACAGAGCTCTCTAACTTTACAACACATTTTATGCTGGTAAAACAAATGTTAATATACGGTATACAAATGTTTAAAATAAGGGGTGAGTGGCGGACTGAGACAGGGACGGCAAAAAGAAAATCAGGTAGAGCCACTTAAACAAGCAAAAGCCGCTGCCTAATTTTGCTTCAGAATTCTGGTCAATACTCCTCTCTGTGTTAGGATATTTGATTAGTTCTCAATACACTTGAGTCTCGTGTAGTATGCTCCAAAGACAATTTAGCTCAGGCAAGTTGTGTATGCACTGGGACTCATCTCTGAGAATGAACGGCTTCTTCTGTTTTCATTGATTGTGACACTAAACTGCACATTTACCGTGGCACGACTCTTACATCTTCTTCTCCCTCCCGAACGCCAATGAATCAAAAGCTGCAGAGGGAGGAAAGCGGGCCTCATTAATGGTGCTTTCCAGGGAAGCTCTCTCTCAAACATCTGACAGCATTCCCACTGATCGATAGCTGTCTTTCTGTTCGGGCTCCACACCAAAGCTTAGTGTTGCAATACTTCAAAATAGATTGACTGAATTACGTTGTAAACCACAGGGATCCCTGGCTTTTCGTCTCATGTCTGACACCGACTGATATGTTTATTACGTTTTATAAGTGGATTGAGGTGTCAACCTTCCTCAACTTTCCTCTGAGATGTTCTAAGTTGTGTCTTACAGTTGGGGAAAACAAGTTGTTCAAAATATTAGGCCTATGTTTGCACCAAGAAAGTGACATATTGTGATTTAAAGAAAAAATTATTAGTGTTGTCTATGTAATGTAATTGCTGCCATATAGTTTAATTTTTTAAACTCAAAACACTCAAGTTAGAAGTTTAAGTTATATCAAATCATGGAGGTGATGGCCTGAATCAGGGTAATCTGAGTGTATTGTTTGTCTCTCTTCAGACTTCGGCCAACCTCAAGGTCATTGACAAAATGAATGGCTCAGACTTCCTCTGAGACTTGAGCCAGAGCCTGGCCAAAGGGCAGCAAAGAGATGTCTTCATGTTTTTTTCCTTCCTCATGACAAGTCTGTTCTCCCAAACCAAACAAACGGACACCAAATGGCACTTTTGTTTTATTATGTGATTCTTTAAGTTTAGGATAAAATTATTTATTTATGTTTATTGATTTAATATATTGTTCATGTTAATACAAAACTGATGTGTTTTCTTTTACCCCTAACACCCCTGGTAAGGACTTGAGCCGGAACAGGTGTACAAAAAGGCAGGACTTTAGCCGGCGCAGGTGTAAAGAGGCAGGACAAGAGCTGGTGCAGGTGTAAAGAGGCAAGACTAGAGCCGGCGCAGGTGTAAAGAGACAGGACTTGAGTCGGCACAGGTGTATAAAAAGGCAGGACTTTAGCCGGCGCAGTAATAAAGAGGCAGGACTAGAACTGGTGCAGGTGTAAAAAGGCAAGACTAGAGTCGGCGCAGGTGTAAAGAGGCAGGACTAGAGCCGGCGCAGGTGTAAAGAGGCAGGACTAGAGCTGGTGCAGGCGTAAAGAGGCAAGACTAGAGCCGGCGCAGGTGTATGGAGGCAGGACTAGAGCCGGCGCAGGTGTATAAAAAGGCAGGACTAGAGCTGGTGCAGGTGTAAAGAGGCAGGACTAGAGCCGGCGCAGGTGTAAAGAGGCAGGACTAGAGCTGGTGCAGGTGTAAAGAGGCAGGACTAGAGCCGGCGCAGGTGTAAAGAGGCAGGACTAGAGCTGGCAGGTGTAAAGAGGCAGGACTAGAGCTGGTGCAGGTGTAAAGAGGCAGGACTAGAGCCGGCGCAGGTGTAAAGAGGCAGGACTTGAGTCGGCACAGGTGTAAAGAGGCAGGACTAGAGCTGGTGCAGGTGTAAAGAGGCAGGACTAGAGCCGGCGCAGGTGTAATGAGGCAGGACTAGAGCCGGCGCAGGTGTAAAGAGGCAGGACTAGAGCTGGTGCAGGTGTAAAGAGGCAGGACTAGAGCCGGCGCAGGTGTAAAGAGGCAGGACTAGAGCTGGTGCAGGTGTAAAGAGGCAGGACTAGAGCCGGCGCAGGTGTAAAGAGGCAGGACTTGAGTCGGCACAGGTGTATAAAAAGGCAGGACTTTAGCTGGTGCAGGTGTAAAGAGGCAGGACTTGAGCCGGCGCAGGTGTAAAGAGGCAGGACTAGAGCCGGCGCAGGTGTAAAGAGGCAGGACTTGAGTCGGCACAGGTGTAAAGAGGCAGGACTAGAGCTGGTGCAGGTGTAAAGAGGCAGGACTAGAGCCGGCGCAGGTGTAAAGAGGCAGGACTAGAGCTGGTGCAGGTGTAAAGAGGCAGGACTAGAGTACGGCACAGGTGTAAAGAGGCAGGACTTGAGTCGGCACAGGTGTATAAAAAGGCAGGACTTTAGCTGGTGCAGGTGTAAAGAGGCAGGACTAGAGCCGGTGCAGGTGTAAAGAGGCAGGACTTGAGTGCCGGCGCATAGGTGTAAAAAGGCAGGACTTTAGCTGGTGCAGGTGTAAAGAGGCAGGACTAGAGCCGGCGCAGGTGTAAAGAGGCAGGACTAGAGCCGGCGCAGGTGTAAAGAGGCAGGACTAGAGCTGGTGCAGGTGTAAAGAGGCAGGACTAGAGCCGGCGCAGGTGTAAAGAGGCAGGACTAGAGCCGGCACAGGTGTAAAGAGGCAGGACTAGAGCCGGCACAGGTGTAAAGAGGCAGGACTAGAGCTGGTGCAGGTGTAAAGAGGCAGGACTAGAGCCGGCGCAGGTGTAAAGAGGCAGGACTAGAGCCGGCGCAGGTGTAAAGAGGCAGGACTAGAGCCGGCGCAGGTGTAAAGAGGCAGGACTAGAGCCGGCGCAGGTGTAAAGAGGCAGGATAGAGCCAATGCAGGTGTAAAGAGGCAGGACTAGAGCCGGCGCAGGTGTAAAGAGGCAGGATAGAGCCAATGCAGGTGTAAAGAGGCAGGATAGAGCCAATGCAGGTGTAAAGAGGCAGGACTAGAGCCGGCGCAGGTGTAAAGAGGCAGGACTAGAGCCGGCGCAGGTGTAAAGAGGCAGGATAGAGCCAATGCAGGTGTAAAGAGGCAGGACTAGAGCCGGCGCAGGTGTAAAGAGGCAGGATAGAGCCAATGTAGGTGTAAAGAGGCAGGACTAGAGCCGGCGCAGGTGTAAAGAGGCAGGACTAGAGCCGGCGCAGGTGTAAAGAGGCAGGACTAGAGCCAATGCAGGTGTAAAGAGGCAGGACTAGAGCCGGCGCAGTTATAAAGAGGCAGGACTAGAGCCGGCGCAGTTATAAAGAGGCAGGACTAGAGCCGGCGCAGGTGTAAAGAGGCAGGACTAGAGCCGGCGCAGGTGTAAAGAGGCAGGACTAGAGCTGGCGCATTTATTTTGATTTATTTATTTTAAATATTTTAAATAAATTAAACCAATTATTGTATATAATTAGTAGCAATTTTATTTAGAAATGACCAATAAAAACATTTTTATACTAGAGCATGTGCACAACAATAACCTGCAAACCTAATGCTTTATCAATGCTTAAAAACTTAATTCAGTCTTAATTGAATATAATGAGTTCTGCATGTGGTTGTGCTCCTAAATTCACCTGCAATGGGCTTTAAAGAACAAACACACTGCTGTTGACTTGTGCTTTGACTAAGATTAGCTGTTTACCTGCCTGCGCCATGCCACGACTCGCTTTTCAAACCACCACCCTTCACAGCACTGATAGAGATACAGATGGGCAGGAGGTAGCGGCGTTGGGCACAAGATAGCAAATAAACCACTGTCTTGATCACCGCCAGGACTGCGCACCCGCAAGATATGGCCCACTCTACATCTAAAAACATTTCTGATAATATAAGATAAATTTGCAATGGGTGCTATGAAATGAATGTTAACTAACATGTACGGCATCTGACAGCCTCAACCAGAGCCTTGATCCCAGTCTTCTGACCTTCTCTGAGCTGTTGATGGAGGTGCTGGTGTCCTGCAGAGCTAGTCAGGAGAAGGAGTCCTGCTGGGCAGTGGTCTAAATAAGCAGCAGCTCGCTGGGAAGGCCCTGTTTAATATGCTTCTGACAGGAGGAGAGTAAAGGAGCCTTGCTGCAGAGTGGAGTGCAGAATCAGAAGGATAGGGAGGACTGTGAGAAGGAATAAAGCTAATAGAGGGTTCACTGAATAAAGGAGTGGTGAGGAGAAGAAGATGCGGCAAGTGTGTCGGAGAAAGGGACACACAATGCAAAGAAGGAAGTGCAACAAAGGGGAAAGGAGAAAGGCAGGAGATAACATGAAAAGAGAGAAACAAGCAGACAGAGGGAATAAGAGCCAACTTCAAGGTCTATATTGAGTTGGCGGTGGCAGCGCCAGAGGACCTGAGCAGAATAGCCTTGGCATCGTCTCCTTGGCCAATTAATGTGAAGCTGTCTGGGTCCAGGGAAGCTATTAGACTCTGCAAGAGAAAAACACATTAAAAAAGAACAGGAAGAAAGTTCACTGCTGCTTCCCCACAGTGGTGCCTCTATGTAAAGCCCCTTGTTTTTCTTGACTGAATAATAGTCTTCATCCCTCCATATTCCCCTCCCCTCTCAAAGCCCCTGGATGTAGGCAGAGCATTTCTGCTTTATTAACCATCTCACTAGAGACAGGACACCCTTGCCGACAAGCTGCAGCCTTTATTAAAGATGCCGCCGAGTGGAAAGGAGGGAGCATTGAGATTCAAATTGAGGGAGACAGGAAACACTGTGTGGCCATAGCTTTAGTTAGATGAGAGGGAGAATTTGTATTGATGTTAATCAAACAAGCAACTGTTTTTCTTCGTGTTTAATAAGAAGCGTTTGTGCTCACATACATCAGTTATCAATGTGTGTGTGAGCATGCATATAGAGAAGTGTGCATTAAGATAGTTAATGCAGAAGCACACAATATGTGGACAAAGACTGTCTGATTAAACATTAAACATTAAACTAGAATTCCAATAAGCCACATAAAAGGTAGATATAGGTATACCTCCACTTGCTATACATATCTAATCATTTTTAATTAATGTGATATAAAGTATCAAGAAATTGATACATTGCTCTGTTTTTGGCTGTGGCTGGATGAGGGAAGGATGTTTACCCAATTCTAAAAAGAACATAAAAAATTAACTTGAATTTTCTTAATTATCACTATCTCATGCACGTACAAATAACAACTCCTAATACAGATAATTGGGTATAGGTGTACATATTAGTAATAATTATTAACCAATAACTGAAGATTCCTCAAAGCTGCTTCTTCCTGTTATTATAAACAGCATTTTGTCCCCACCCTTTCATCCCTGTTATTCTCAAGAAATCCCCAAACTGTGTTGCTATCCACAATACTCAAATCTATAAATCGGATACTCCGGCTCCCTCCATGCATGTACAGGTTAATTGGCAAACTCTAAAGTGTCCCTAGTGAATGAATGTGAGAGTAAATGGTTGTCAGTCAGTGTCAGCCCTGCCACTAAGTGACCACTGTCCAGGCCCTAAGCTGCTGGGATAGGCTCCAAAGCAACCCCTAATGGGACCAAGCTGAAGAAAATAAAGAATAAAGTTGTGGTTATAAATAGACAGAAAACGACTGTGGAGGAAATATAACCTGCTGCTGAACACTTTTAAGGCAAGCTGTCCACATATCTTCACTGAGCACAACTCAGAGTTTCATTTCACTATCTGCCACTAATGCCCACATCACCATCACATCTCTATCAGGAGATCGCCATAGACCATAGGAGAGGACACATTCTGAAGAGACTTCTTCTTTCCTTTTGGCTTCCCCTTCAGGGTTTGCCACAGTGACTCATTATTAATGTGACCAATTTCAAATGGTAAAGTTTTTACACCGGATACCCTTATAGACACAACCCTCTCCATTTATCAAGGCTTGGGACTGGCACAAAAGTACAGCCCTCTTGGCTGGATAATGACTCATCACACCTGATGTCATACGAGAAATATGTATTTGCTGAAATAAATATTGGACCATCATCATGGAGAGCACTGAAAAATCACTGAATAGTTTTTTTTAGGTTTTGGAAGCTAGCAACATTACAGAATAAATGAATATTTTGCTAGAAAAATACTAGGATAAACATTTTGTGACAAATACGGAGATAATTACATAGAGAATTAGAGATGATACAAACATTCATACTGTATATTCTTTATATTATAAACTGAATCTTTTTAAGCATTCTCAAACTATCCATTCTCCTTTTTGTCTAATTTCATTTATTCATCTTTAATGGGTTATTTCCGTTAGGGGACAGGGCTAAAGCCTATTATATTTATTATAAATATTATAAGTAATATATATGTAATATATGTAATATTAATTACCAGTACAACTCTCAACATTCCAGAGTTAGCCAATGGCAAGGTGTCTCATCAGTAAAATGTTTAGGTATGAGGGGTGGAACTAACACACATAAAAGTGCATGTGAACTAAAAACCTACCTAAAAATTCAAATTGTTAAAGTAAATGTTATGTTATGTAAATGAATGTGTGAGTTTTATCAAGTCTTATGCAGTTTTTTTTATACTTTCAGACATTTAATTTATCAACGTACATAATCTTTCACTTTTTTACTTTTTAATTCTAATGCACATTTACTACATCCACTTTTTTCAATTATTTTTTGTTACTTCCACCCCCCCTAGCTGCGCAGTTCGACTCACTTGAAGCACTGAAGCTCTATTCTAGTAGTTAAAGCGGATGTTTAAGCTGACTTGTTTTCGATTTGTATTAAAGCATATAAATTTGAAGAGATTAGATCTTGATTTCTTTGGGCCATATTTGCATAATCTCTTTTCAGTTTCATTTATTGTGTTTTTATTTTGATTAGATAGACATTTAGTAAAATATCTGACAAAGAAATGATTCTAAATAATAACCCTCAAATCTTGTGCTCTCATATCTTTCCCATCTGTCTTCATTGCTCTGCCCATCTCGCCACAATTGATTGGCTTGGCCACTCCGCTCTGATCTCATCTTATTTGTTGTGTTCTTCTTTTTTTTTTTCCGGCCTCATTCTCTGTCACAAAGTCAGTATGGAACCGTAGCCCACTTCTGCTGCTTTCTCCAAATCTTTTGGAGAATGTGTGTTGTTGCCATCTGTCTCTGCCACACATGCACACAGACACAGTGTGGCCGCAGCAGATTGTGGTCTTATCTGGTCAAGTGTATTTACCTCAACAGTACACCTTCAGCACACGCTGCAGGTGGCCAATATTTTGTCAGGAGATTATTGAAGGGATTTGTGGCTTAGCTATACCTTTTCTGTTTGTGGAGCACATTTGGAGATAAGTGCCTAATATGTGAGCTGATCATTTTATCTTCTGTCCATTTGATCTGTCTTTTGGGCCATGTAAAGCCGTGTCTATGCAAACCAATCAAACCTGGAATGTATAAGTGCCTAGTACCTGATCATGTACATCCATTAACAACAACACAAACATATTATACATCAACGCAGTATTTTAATCAGTTACATTTAACCCAAGTTTAGAGCTTATTTTAAACTTAGCTCTGAGCAGTGTCAGAAAGATGCAATCTCGCATTTATCTCTCTCATTAATCATTGTGGGTAGGCACTGCTAATATTTATGTTTCACTTTGATTCCCTTTAGTAGGCCAAAATCTTTTCTTGGGTGAATATACATGTTGAAATTTATCACTACCTTTGCAGGTAAAAGGTTTTGTCTGAATAATTGTGTGGGCTAGTGGTGGGACAGGTGGGGTAGGAGTTGCGGGGCAGTGTAGTAGGGGGCACGAGGGGACATTATTAAGAGACCCACATGGCTGACAGCCTGATGAGAACTTGTGATTAAGGCCTGTTGTATCTCACGTTGTGATGTGTTCTGTGGTGCTGGAACTGCCAAGTGCTGGACAAATGATGACTTAACTGTGGTAAAGGAGCTGTCAGTGCAATAGAGCTAGCACTATAAAAAGATCTATCAATGCCATTCCCAGCAAATGTCGACCATTTCTCAGTGAGACGTCATTGACAATTAGGCTCTAGTAAAAAAAAAAAAAAAATACATTCAAGTATCAATTTCCACATTGGGTACAATATGACTTTATTCAATGTAGGCAATAAAATGGTGCAGTATTTACAGAATAGTTACAACCTAAAATCACCACTATGCAACTGTATTAGAGAAGTTGACTTGACTTGAGTTGAGCTTTATCGGTCAGTATAGAACCTTTCTTGGTAGCTATTCTTTATTACCTGTGAATGTATTAAGAAAGTGTATTCCCCCTAATCCCCAGCATGATGTTGAAGTAACAAGCACATGCAGGGAACAAATGGGAAATAAATTGGGTGAAGAATCATCCATTGCAAAATTATACACACTATTAATTCCTAAGCCTGTCACAAAACCATTTTTATCAAGTTAATAATTGGCTTTGAGTGACATTCAACCCTAATCTACTTGGCTTGTGCACATACTGAAAATCATCTCCAATGTTAGATACGCCAACAAGTTACATAATAGCACTTATTACATCATTTTTATGCACTTACCTACAATAAAAAGAATGAAGTAAAGATGTGAAATTACTCTAATGTACAGTGCATGTATACACACTTAACATTTGCCATTCAACTGAGATATCTCTACATTGTATTGTAAGTTTTTTAGTTTTTTTCCACTTTATAATGTTTACTTCTAAATTCTGCATGAAGTATTGTCTTATTGTTCCTATAAGAGAAAACACAGTCTTATTTAAATGAATTGACATCCATATTTGTCTGGTATAGGTATGATATATTTTTTCATAGCACAACAGTCAAAAAAGATAAAACAATACAAGCTGATGAATGAAATAAGGAAGAAATGAACTGAACTCTCTCTTCAAGCTGTTTGTGTTCACAGGCTCCTTTGCAAATAAACCGTGTGGCCCAGAGTGTTCCATAGACAGACGTGTTTTTGTCACGTTATCATTACCCACAATGGTGTGACCTTCATTTCCTAATTCTAAGTACACCTGTTAGCAAAGCAGGTTCACATACATATGTCCTCTGATTTTACAAGATGAGAAAAAACAATCTGAAAAGTCTGTTCAGGGGTCTGTTAGCCAATTATCACTGACATTCTTTAAATTTGTGTTCAAGTATGGGGAGTGAGCGCAATCTAAAAAGAAGTAACTCTAAATTTACTTTCAATTGAGCTCTAGCGGACAGTTGCCCAGATGGCCCAATCAGAAACAAAAAAAAATCCAGCAGTAGCATCTGGAGCCAGCAGGCCAGATGGAGCAGAGCAGAAATGGGTTGAGTCAAGAGAAGAGTAAAATATCAAATTCAAATAGAGAGGACAAGCATACTGTTTTTTGTGATTTTTCCTTTTCCTTACTAGATAACACTGATGCAACTTGGAAACCTTGTGTAGACTGTGTCAGAATAGTTGTAATTTTAGCCTCATAATAAGAGTTACATTAACTTATACTGGCAAGTTAGTCCATAACACAAAATATAGTTTGAACAACAAGCCCTGAGGAATAATAAGTCCCCACCCACACTGTAAAATCAGGCATTTTCTAAAAACAAAACACAGCAGTAGATATACACATTTTGTGCCTTTTGTGTTCTGAAGTTTGAAGCACTTGTTGTGTGTTGTTTGTTGAGACACTGCATTCAATATAAAAGCTGTGGGTAGATTTAGAGTGGGAGAGTTATCTGACACATGGCAGCTTTACTACAACCATTTGAAATAATAACAACAAATAATAAGATTGGAAAGAATGTAAACTTGTTGCCCCTTTTAAGAGGGGTTGTAGAATTTTACCCCAGTTGCTTCAATGTACAATGGCACTAGAGAGATTTGTGAATGTTCTAAAGATTTTAGTGGTTCAATAATACCTTAGATTGTGTGCACTTATAACCCTCTTCAAGAAACATTCCACTACTACTACTACTACAAGAAAAGAAGCAGGAACTCAGCATTTTGAATCATTATTTTGGGTGGCAAACTCAATCAATTAAATGTTACACCATTACATTAAGACATACTCTTTATCTGATTTTCCAATCAAACAGACAGAGCAGCATGTGCAGTCTGAGCTGACACATCATAATGCTGTTACTTACAGGAACAGATTCTGTCAATGTCAGTTTCCTTTGTATCCAGCAGAGAAGAGATTGCTTTCAAACTCTCAGCATTACCAGGCATGATGCAACACAGCAAACAGTTCCTGTGTGTCGCTGCGCTAAGATGAGACAAACACAGGCTTCTCTGGCTCTAGCTCACTGTGACAAGCAGTCCACCTTGACATGATGCACATGTACATTTTGACACTGATAATATTTTGGCAGTTTGGAATTTATTTTGTTTTTCTTTTTGCTCCTCTAAAATACTTCTCTTATACTGAGCTCATGAGCACGTCGTCACACTACTGAGACAAAATACGATGAGAGGAAGTCGTGTAATGTTTTCAAACCTACTACAGACTTTGTTGTAAGACTTGGTTGAAAGAAGGGAAAATGATGGAAGAAGAAACAGACTAGAGTGGTACTTTAGCTCCGTGCAGCTAGTGCCTTTAGAGAGATTCATGAATTGTCCACTTATCCCTAAAGGACTACAAAGAAAAGCAAGAACAGTCATCTGAATACAGAGAACTACTGCACACAGTTTACTCTGTGATTTGGTACTCTGATCTGATTCTCCACACATATGGTATGCTCATCCTTGTTTCAATTGTGAACGATTGTTTGAAACCCATTTAGACATCACTTCTTGCTGATGTAATAACAACAAGCAAAACAAAGGCAAATTGCCTTTGCAACTCAATACCCAAGAGTAAAATAGACAGAACTAATTCTTCATTACCTTGTCTGAATTCATTGATTTCCTTTCATTGCAATAACTCCTGTTATACACCTCTTGGCAGGCTATGGTGTAAAAGGTGGAACTAATAACTCGTAGTATACTCTTCTGTACTACATTTTAAGGATTTGTACTTACTGAAGAACAGGCTCACTTGCATATGATAGCTTTTTAATTAAGTGTGTTTCAGCTAGTTAAAGTCCTTTATTGGTGCACTATTGTACAACACTATGCAGCTTATTATCCCCAGAGAGATGTGAAAAACAATTTAAAGCACAGACATTAAAGTTATTCAGTCCTCTCTAGGGACAGACCAATGTGCTCTATTTCAAAGGGACCTCTCCTGGATATCTAGTGTTCCTTCTTTTAGCCTAGCCTTAAAAAGGTCAGCGCCTTACTCCATGCCTTATGCTTCTAATATTTTGTGGAGCATGTCACAACACAACCAGCTGCTGGCCTGCGAGCTAATTAATCCAACCTTTCTTACAAGCACATGTCAAGCTCATCAGCACCAGTTCGTAGCAGCAGTAAAGGGTCACTGCTTTTCAAATGTCCAGTGTGGTGGAGCGTGAATGGCCCACGGTGGTGAACAAAAACAGAGGTGTCGAGAGAGAGATAAAGCCCATTAGATATTTGGGCTGTTTTGACAATGTGTACGGGACTTTGCTTTGCCCATTATTTGGTTTGATGTCAGTTTATAGTCACTATATTTTCAAATCTCTACTGTTACTTGTCACTGTGCACATAAAGTATTTGTTTATTGAGCCCTATTTAGTCAAACCAGGTAAAAGATTAACAGTGTAAATTGTAAGGGCAGATCATCCATATCTATCCATATTATCTACTCAATAAGAGTGTCACTTAACAGTTATTTGATTTTGTCTTGATTTTGTTGTGGCCATGACAAAATAAAAAAATGGGGGCTTGAATTGTAACTACCCCAGTTCAAGATGTTTCTGTATAAAAAAATAAAATCCAGGAAGGTGATAATAAATTAGGGTGAAATATTTAGCCCAGGTGTTTCTGCTAATGTAAGGCTATTGAGGCTGTGGCACACAAGCTAGATAAACACTGATGAGAATAGACTTGTCTGCTAAATAGACTAAAGATTTACTGCAGGTGCTATTTCACTCTGGCTTGCTTTTTGTGGCCTTATTGATTGCTGTCAAATTCTAGCAGTTGTGAGCTCTATCAGACAATTTAGTAAGGAAATGTGTGAATTGAACTGTAGCTATTGACTGTGTCTTGTTATGTCCTGTTTCTGTTTCTGAAACTGCTCAAGCACAACCCATAATTTGTCAGACATTTACAGTTTTTTTTTTTTTTTTGCTAAAGCACGTTTTTGTAAACTTGGAGCCAGTGTGACAAATCTTTACATACACACACGCCAAAACTATATCCTCAAGTGACAGAAAATCTCAGAACACATGCAAAATGAAGCAAATGTTTAAAACCTGTAAAAATGACACTTTCTTGCCTAAATGTGACACTATCACCACTATCACCGACTGGCACATGTTTAGGGAAGCGGCAACTGACGCGACTCCACCAACTTGGAGGAATATGCGACATCAGTGACCAGCTATATTAGCAAGTGCATTGATAATGTCACCACCTTCAAGACCATCACCACACGCTCAAACCAGAAGCCGTGGATGACTGCAGAAGTGCGTGCGCTACTGAGAACCCGAGACTCCGCATTCAGGGCAGGTGACGAAGTGGGCCTAAGAACAGCGAGGGCCAATCTGTCCCGGGCCATCAGAGAAGCAAAGCGCGCACACGCCCAGAGAATCCACAACCACTTCATGACTAGCAGAGACACGCGGCGCATATGGAAGGGCATTCAGAGTATCGCCAACTACAGGTCAACTCCACCTGCCTGTGATAGTGATGTCTCCGAACACCACCATCGTCCCCGTGCCAAAGAAGTCCACTGTGTCCTGCCTCAACGATTACCGTCGCACTTACACCTGTCATCATGAAGTGCTTCAAAAGGCTCGTCCTGAGGCACATTAAGACCCTGCTGCCCCCCTCACTAGATCCCCTGCAATTCGCCTACCGCCCCAACCGCTCAACAGATGACGCCATCAGTACCACCCTCCATCTGGCCCTCACCCACCTGGACAAGAAAAACACCTATGTTCAAATGCTCTTCATTGATTTTAGTTCAGCATTCACTACCATCATCCCTCAGCACCTGACTGATAAGTTGAACCTGCTGGGTCTGAACACCTCTCTTTGCAACTGGATCCAGGACTTCCTGACTGGGAGACCTCAGTCAGTCCGGATCGGGAACAGCATCTCCAGCACCACCATACTGAACACTGGGGCCCCTCAGGGCTGTGTGCTCAGTCCGCTGCTTTTCACTCTGCTGACTCACGACTGTGTAGCAATGCACAGCTCGAATTACATCATTAAGTTCGCTGATGACACGACCGTGGTGGGTCTCATCAGCAAGAACGATGAATCGGCATACAGAGAGGAGGTGAAACAGCTAACGGACTGGTGTAGAGCCAACAACCTGTCTCTGAACGTGACAAAACCAAAGAAATGGTCGTGGACTTCAGAAGAGCACAGAGAGACCACTCTCCATTGAACATTGACGGCTCCCCTGTGGAGATCGTACAGAGCACCAAGTTTCTTGGCGTTCACTTGACGGAGAATCTCACCTGGTCGCTAAACACCAGTCACACAGCAAAGAAAGCCCAGCAGCGCCTGTACTTTCTGAGAAGGTTGAGGAAAGCACACCTCCCACCCTCCATCCTCACAGTGTTTTACAGAGGGACAATTGAGAGTAAGCAACTGCATCACTGCCTGGTTTGGGAACTGCACTGTCTCGGACCGCAAGACCCTGCAGCGGACAGTGAGAACAGCTGAAAAGATCATCGGAGTCTCTCTTCCCTCTATCACAGACATCTACACATCACGCTGCATCCGTAAAGCCACCAGCATTGTGGACCACCCCACACACCCCTCACACACACTTTTCACCCTCCTGCCGTCCGGAAAACGGTATCGAAGTATTCGTTCTCTCACAACCAGACTTTGCAACAGTTTTTTCCCCCATGCCATCAGGCTGTTAAACTCAAAATAACTCATACAAACTGCACTATTTTGGACTGTTACCATCAGACTGTTTTTACTATTATTCATTTTAAATTATTTTTTTTCATTTTATACAATCACTACAGTCACTTTTACATTGAACTGTGTACTGGTCTGCGTTATTGTCTTGTGCTGTCTGTCTGCACTCTGTGCATTTTATGTATATAGAATTTTTTATCTTTATTCCTTGTACTTAATTTGTGTAATGTTGTATGTGTTACTGTCTTGTGCTGTTTGTTTGCACTTTGCACTTTGTGCATTTTATGATATAGGTTTTTTTGGGTTATAGCACCTTGTTCCTGGAGAAACGTTGTTTTGTTTCACTACGTACTTGTATATGGCTGAAATGACAATAAACTTCACTTTGACTTTGACTTTGACATTTATAAATCTGTCCAGCTGCATAAGCACACTGCTCTGAAAAATCTACAGCATTCTTTACATTTCTACTAAAGATTAAAGATAGGCCTATGAACATGTTGTTTGTAGTATTTGGTAAATATGACTGTGATGTATTGAGGGAAGAACCAGAAATCTGGAATATTTTGCTGACATTGTATTTATAGTCATCTGATTTCTGTGCAGTTCAACATGTAACATGTTTGTTCAGAGTTCAGGTAATAGAATTTGATAATGTTTTTTGCGTATGATGTTTTGCTTGTGTATGAAAATCTACAAACATGTTTGTGTTGACTAATGAGTCTATCACAGAAGATTGTGTCTAGTATTATGCAATAAGTGTGATGCTGAAAACTCTGAGATGCTCATTGAGTGTCAAGTTTTGACTTTAGAGTCTAAGAAATTACAGAAAACTGTGTTGTTAATGTTATTGTAATAGATCATTGTAGAAAAATGTATATTATATTAAAATGTCTATTTGGTCTATTCACTTGGCTTTATACTGTAAGAATATTTTACAGTGACTCCCAGCAATGTTAGAATTAAATTGGTTGTATTGCACAGTGTTTCTACATGCCATACTGTATTTGTTTCTTCAAATGATCTCAAACCATCCTTTACATAAGGAGCAGAGTATCCAAAAACCTCAAAGGACTGCTTTGAGGCGCTCAAAGCAGTAAATCCTGTAATGTCAAGACGTGCACATGCCCATGTGCGCTCGCTGACAAGGCATTATACAGCCCGGGGTACCTGGCCCTCTATGTTGAAGCATTATGCAGGATTTCTGCCTCCTGCTGAATGCAGGTGGGATGTGGGACCTACTTATTACAGCCCAGATGTGGCTGTAATCCATCACTGTCTCGCCTGCCTCTGTACCACTCTGGAGGATGTCTGGAGCATGGCCCCCAAATGTGTACGTCTGTGTGTGTGTGTGTGTTGTGTGTGTTTATCTCATGTGTTTTTGAACAACCAACCATGTTAATATGTTTGCATTAAGTACCTCATATTCTTTAGTATTCCTAACCCGAAGTATTAATTAGTCATTAAGGTTAATAAAACAGTAAATATTTTTTAATAATAGTGACTAAATAAACCTACAGTACAATAAATAAACTCATCCAGTGTGTCATTAGAAGAGAAAAACACACGTTCTTTGTCGGTAGCTGTAGCCGAGTCCTTGGACATTGGTGATAAGTTGCTGCTGGACTCATTACTTGTGATGCTCATTATTTACTCATTACACATGTCTCTTCCCCTACAGCTAAATGAATGATTCATTGTGTTTTGAGTGTGTGGAGCTCTGTTGCCAGATCAGCTATTTCTTTCTGCATTGTTATCCATTGAGCAAACAGCTTCATGTTGCTCTCAAAAATAAATGCAAGCTGCATGTGTAAAGCAGTGAAGAAAGTTTGACATGACTTTTAGAGACACAGTGACTCCTTGTCATTCAATACCCCAACAGCTACACTTAGTGGCTTGAGTGTTTCTGAAGCACAAGTTAAGATGTTTTTTGCACAGTCACAGTCTCTTCACTGACGGCCTCAGGAGACTGGCAGAGTGCAGCAAGATACTATGTGCATTGGATAAGGATCATTTAGAGGAAAAATAATAGCAGTCTAGGTTAAACCTTACCAATTACCAACAGTCTTTTTATTATATCACAAATGCTTCTGTAGTGAGCCCTCCAAATTAACACTGCACAATTCACTCAATGAAAGGTATTTACAGTACCGCAGCACAAAGCAATGTCTCTTGTTGTTTCCCAAAAGCATTCCTGCTGTTGTTTGGTTTACATTATACTTCACATTACCAAGCTCTACTCCAGTCCAAATCAATAGTCAGATACCAATAGATTGCACATTGTTTTTTTTTTTTCACACTAATGAACAAGACGTAGAGTCTTAAGTTTGGAGATGCATGTTATCTTTGGGGGAAGGGGGGCAGGCTGTTCCCATGTGATAAAGCCATTGTGTAAGAGCTCTAGCAGTGCTCCATTGATACACAATGTTTTTGCAGCTACAACACTGCGGCGGGTTACACATGCTCTTCCTCCTGCAACCCCTCTGACCCAAGCTGTCACGAGTGTTGCTATAATTGCCCAATCAATACACACTGTGTCAATTGCATCATGCCAAGAAAGCAGGAAGCAAAAACAAGTGTCACAATCTTCCGTCTGCGCTCCCCCTGGGGCTAATGTGTCATGGAGTCAATACAAAAGATGACACTAAATGACAGCACGTGGCCACCAAAGCAGTCTTGCTCTGTGATATGTGGCTGTTCTAGTGAACTAATGTTACTGGTTCCAGCTCTATTCTTTAGTACGTATGCTTCAGGACGGGAAGGTATAAGAGCTGAGAAACATGTGTGCTCAGCCTGAAGGCGGGCGGCACTGGTGTTAGGGTTTCTAAATAAAACTTAGGTGTGAGAAAATCCTTATATTGAAATAAATACATTTACAAAGATATTACAGTTTTTGCTTTTCAAAGGTAGCAAATGCACCTTTGATACATTTTGTATGTGTGGGCTACATTATGTGGAATAGTCATGCTGTGGTAGTTTTCTGCAGCCACAATGTCCAAAATAAAAAAAAACTCCAACTGTGTTATAACAAAAACATTCTCCTGAAGTTCTAATGGACCTATGCAGGTCAAAAGTCTTTTATCGAGCACACTGTCACATCAAATAAATTTGAGATCCATCTCTGAAATTAAAACTTTTTCATCAAAGACAAAAATAGCAAGAGAGATGCAACATATGATATGGCCTCTTAGCTCATTCCCCAACATATCATAACAGATCAAATAGTGCGCAAGAAATCCTTTGCTCAACTTAATCTTTACTCAGCACACCATTTTAGTGTAGAGGTTTCAGAGACAAAGACAAACAAAGAATTGTAATTTTCTTTGATACAGTGAATAGCTCAAAACATATTTTTGTCCACACACACACTGAATCCATCTCTGGTTGTTTTAGGGTGAACAGATCATTTTAAATCGAATGTGGGACAACAAGCCTGTTAGCCATATTTTCCATGTTTCGTTAAAAATAAAATAAATATCTGTTTAGTTGTTTGTGGCTTTGCATTGTGTGCGGCGCAGTAGTCAGCAGCAGGTCGACCTACTCAGAGCTGGAGCTGACAATAAAACTGTGCACAACACTTGTATAAAGCTGACTGACTGGCAGCTCCGCAATGATGGGCTTTCCTACTTTGTTACTACTGGACAAAAAAGCAGAGCAAGATCTTTTTTTTTTAATTATCTACAGCCACCTTATTTGTTTAAGGTTATATGGCTGACAAGATGAAAGATTGTTAAAGGAATAAAATGTAAAAAAAACACCTAATGCACCCACCACTGAAACAAAAACCCTTAAATTACTTTACATTACATTATAAAGTAAACACACTAAACTTTAACAGTCACTGGTAAATCCAAATTTATGTCTAAACTTATACAATACCTATGGCTTTCATAGCTCAACAAAACAAAAACAAAAAAGAAGATATCAAGATTCCAAAGACTGATGCTTTGACATCTCAGTCTACTCACTGATACAAATGTTACAACAAAACACAGGCATTGCAACAATTCTCTTAAATTCCTACTTTCTGGATGCTGTCTGTGTTCAGTACATTCTAAACTTTTCAACCATTTTTATATCCCCCTTCCATCCCAATGCTTTATATAATCTGTCGTTTCATTTTTCTAAGTCATCCAAGCAGTCAGTGAGCCTGGCAGACGGTTTGTGACACTGACACTAGATATATTGGTTAATAGGCCTCAGGGCCAGTGGCTAAATCATAAAGTGACATTAATGATGCTGGGCTGACAAGAATGCCTGATTTGACAAATCTGAGCTTAAATATATAATGGTTCTGTCCTGACATCTGCTTGCACCTCTTCCTTCTTCAGTAAATGGTTTGAGTTAATTGAAAAATCACCACTTTTGCCATAAATTAAAGTTGAACTTCATTTTAATCAAAGAGGAAAAAAAGAAATATCCCGGCTTTTCGGTGGTTGATAGGAGTGGTGGAATTGCTATGTAATCACTTCTAGAGCGGTGGAATGATTACAGTGACCAGCAGCTCCTACAGTTCAAAGCAGTGTTGTAGGTGTAGCGCTTTGTAAAAATTGGATCTTTTATTGAAATGCAATAGCAAGCAATTTTACCTTTGAAGTACACACATACTTAGCAGCAGATATAAACAGAACACCTTGCTCAACACTCACACAAACATTCACATTTACAATGGCCAAGTGAATACCATAGATTAAATCTGGCATTGATCTATTTATTTAGTTCTCATCAGGACAGGTGCTTTTCCTGTAGTATAGTGCATTCTTCAGAGAAAAGAGCTCTCTTTAATTCTCTTTTGTAGATTCTGAACATGTGTGTTGCAGTGTATACAATCAGAAATAAGGATGTTATTGACTGATGTGCCTATAGTATTCTACAATTACCCTGAACTGTATGAATGTGAAAGGGTCTCGCTAATAGATGCCATTATTCATTCAACAATGACTAGAAATGATCAAAGGTTATTCTAACCCTCATGGGATTATATTTTTAAGTAAACCACAATTACTATCTTATTTTCTCCTAACATTCTTTTTATTAGGCTGCATTAAAAATAAGCGAACAAACACGGCGTAGGCAAAGCACACATGGATGATTCTGGGCAGACTCAAACACACAGACTTGTTGGCTGAAAACACACACATGCCACACAACAGCTGATGCACACACACCAGAAGACTTAATCTAACACAAACACTCAACCTTTTATCTACTGTGAGGAATGACAGACAGTGGATCATACTGAACTGAATATACAGGCATTAGCATTATTCTACATATAATAAGTTTGATAAACAGCCTACTGCATGTACAGGTTAATGACTTTTCTAAAACAAAGTGCCAGCCAAACACCAAAATTATATGTGTTGTTTGAGTCAGATCATTTAACTCCTCTTTATTTAGATCAACCTCTGACTTCTTTGCTTTGTCTTCTGGATTTGATTTAATGTGGACAAGATTGTATTAGTCTTTGCTCTTTGGGTTTCAGGTCTTTAATCCTTTAACCTGCACACAAAGAAATACTTTTGCAAAAAATATTTATTAGTAAAATTGTGTTGCTGCCTCTTTATTTAGCATTTTTTTTATCCCATTATCTAATCAGCAAGCAGATACAGTATGCAACCTAACCAGCCGGTTGACCTGCCAATTTAGGGTATTTTTGCATTTTATATGTAACTGTTAGGGTTATTCTGGGCATGAATGGACTCTTTAATTTCTGCTATTACAATACTGGGGCAAATACAACAATACAACAATAATACATCTCTTTACAGATGTTCTTAGGAGTAATCTAAATTTACTATCTATCTAGCTTTGAGTAGTTGCTTTGTCAAACTGTAAAACAAAAAGTATTTTGAGTAATCATTTAAAAAATGTTCACACAATTGTACAGATTCATACAATATAATTACTGAAGCTGTATTATGTACATTTTGAGCTTTGACCATTTGTTCAACAACAGTGCATCAAATGACTGGCGCTAATCTGAGCTAGACTGTTTACACTGACGCCTTAAACTGGCAACTCAACCAAGCGGAAAATAATGTTTTCTGAGGTATTATAAATATACATTTTATTGTCTGATTAATGCCATTCAACTAAAACAGGATTGTTAGGGTGTCTAGAAATGACAATGTAAAAATATTTTCTTTCACACCGACTGCTTGTCATTTTTTAGGAGCTCCACAGCACTGAGTCACTTCTGTTTTTTCAACAGCTTTCAGACAATGATATTTCTGTACAGCAGTGTAAACCAGTCGATATAATCTTTTTACTACCGCAAAATGGCATCAAAAAAGATCAACTGTGCTTTTACAATTTAAGTCACAAAAATAATCATAATTGCAAAATCTAGAACAATTAAAATGTCAAAAGTTTAAGAAAGATGCAGCATGATGTGTGTGAGGAGGTAAAATACAGAAAGTTCATAGCTGAAATGAAGGCCATCCTTGTGGATCTCTCATATATGAGCTACAAATGCATCCATCTTTTATCCAAGAAAGGCATATCTCTTCCATAGAGCCCTGTCAAAATGAAGAGTCCAGCTCATTTATGTTTCTGACACACACACAGCAAGCCCATTTATGTGCTGTTTATTACCATTATCACCAGACGGGAGGACACAAAACGGGAGCCAGGCTGCATTTGCTCCTTGACGCCATCATTATCGACTGAGTCTCAGGTGTTTATCGGGTTGTCACATCACAGCAGGCCCAGCCAGCTTCACACTCTTCCTTCATTCCTCCTCTTTTTTGGCCTAAATGGCTTGATTATATTTTTCTTTACGTATTTGTTTCTATTTTCTCCTTCCCTTCTTTTCTTATATTCACTCAGAGGCAACACACTCTTCATAATTGGCTGTTTTATTTACATTTGAGGCATGTTTGCATAGTTCCAAAGAACGGCAACTGTGTGGGTTAAGCTTTTAATGATCTAAAAAATTTCAAACCACTTTATTTATTTATTTTTTCTTCTTTGTATTTTTATCACTCAGGTTAAACGTGGGGCTTCTCAGAATCCAGCTAGGCCTACCACATTACTTTGCTACTTGTTAATTTGAAATAGCTGTTACGACCTGTGATAAATACATAAATGGACAACTAAAAGGCTAACTATATCATTGTATAATTGGGCATCAACAGAGATTTCTGTAATTTTGTGATGGTAGAAGCCACTACAGATGGTGTACTAACACTAACAGTAGACCATTGTTAAAGAGCTGATTAAAAGTCTGGTTTCCTAAAGGTTTATGTGTACTAAAACTCACTATTAGTGTACACTAGTCATCAGCCCATTGATCTCAATGGGCTTGATGACTAGTGTGGATCTCAATCAAACTGACTCAGCACAGGCAGCATTACTGCCAGACATTTAAAGGATTGCCACAGAAATGTGTTCTTATTCACACACAAACCACTGACAAATCAATAATTACAAACATTGTACGAGAGAGTGAAAAAAATAAATAAATCACACAACTAAGGGAGTTCATTATGTAATATATTTTTTATTTACTCATGCCAGGCTATAATGCTTATTTACAGTCTTAAAATAACTTCCCATACAGAGGAAATGAGGAGGAGGTATAGAATGGAAGCAAAGGAGGAACAGGGAGTGGAGGTACATTTATTCCAAGGATTTTAATGGGAAATTTTTATTGGACTTCTTATTAATATGAGTGAGCTTAATGTATAACAAGTCAAAGTCAGATCTTGTTTGGTTACCACTGCTGTACACCAACATACTTGTCCATATTCAGTAGGCTATACATTTCTAGGTCGCCTAAACATATGAGCGTTGCCGCAGAATCATCTGTCCTTCAACCATGCCATTAATCACCATTCCCTCAAACCATCCAGCTCAATTTGAACCATCACCATTTCCTTTTTTACCACCTCCACTGCTCCTCAACCGTTACTTTTGAATGTACTCCATTCTGTGCAGGTACCAGTCAGTCTTTCATCAAATCATGTATTTGTCCCTTTTTATCTCAAAGGAGTATCCACTTTGTGTCATGTTTACTTCATCTTTTATGTCCCCCCCCGTAATCTGTTCTCCAGTCTCACTCAATCTGTTGCCTTGTTTCCTTTCTTGTTTTTGTCTCTACAGGTCCAAAAGGAAACCCATGCAGGGAAGTATCTGTTCTCAGTGTCACTCCCTTTACTTATTCCTGTACTTGTTTTCTCCATCATTCAATCCCAATGGTTTCACAGTCTCATTCTCCTCTCTCGTTCTTTCACTATTCTTTCCACTCCTTCCCTTTTTTTGCAGTGTCCCATGGGTGCAGGTGGTAGAGGATGACGCTGCCTTTGATTGCTGCATGGCTGCAGGCTTTCCCGGGGCAGAGTAGTGCTAGAGCTTCTGTCTGCTGGATGTACTGGTAAATAATCCCGGCTGGGGAGAGAGGAACAGAGAAACGCTCCGGAGGCAAAAAGGAAGGAAGAGAGTGGATGTATGTGTGTGACTGTGGAAATGTGTGTATGGAGATGCTGAGTACAAATTGGAAGAAACCGAGTTAGTGCCCTTCTATCATTAAGACTTTTAGCCACATCCTCATACAGTACTTATATCAAAACATTCTTTGAAAGTACCAGCAAAGGTTTCCTTAATTGTCTTATTGTGTATGACAGTAAGGAACAGTGGCAATGTCACATTGTCAAAAAGCTACTGTTTGAAATCTACAAACAAATGTTTTATTCATCACCAGCTTTGTTTCAAGCTCAACATTAAGGTGACCAGTTTTTACCACTTTAATAGCATATCTAGCAATGGCCTACCTGCATCTTACAAAATATATATATATTTTAATGAGAAACTGTCTTCAAAGATTTCAAATATAACCTGTCCTATGAGCGACAAGGTTACCTTTATGGTCTATAATTAGTGAAAGTCTTACTAGAATAGAATTGAAGGTTGCACAATAAGCTTTTTTGTTAAGCTTTTTTGTCAAAACAGAATAATTGTTTAAGGACCATACTGTAATACTGTGTGTCAAATGTAGATCTTTGTTGATTCTTCACCCCATAGATCAACTTCTTCAAGTAACACCTACTTAAGATTAAGATTAAGATTAAGATTACTTTATTTGTCACATACCAAATTACATACAGCATATATAATCAGCAGTGAAATGTGAGAGGGTGGTGCAACCTATTACAGACACACTAAGGTTGCAGACCACACCGGTGCAGCTGCTGGACAGCGCTCCAAGGCAAGGTGGGTTAAGTGTCTTGCCAAGGACACAACGACAGTATGAACTGTGGGACGAGCGGGAATCGATCCTACTACCTTCCGGTTGAAGGACGGCCACTCTACCACTGAGCTACTGCCGCCCCCCTACTTAAAAGCATATCAGAAATAAAAAAGAAGTTTCTCGATGTGGTCTTGTAGTTTCCTACAGACACTTTCACCACATCATGCAAAACTAGAATTTGAACAGACAATCATTGACCAGCTCTTTGTACATTACAAAATCTTTTGTTCACTAGTGGCTCTGATAATGGCTGCCCAAAATGGAAGGAGAGCTCTGATAATGCAGTTTAATCCAAAATTTTCAGCTTAAGATTACACAAAAGCATCCAAAATAGTACTGATATGTGATAATTATTTGACTGAATTACTGCACTGTGGCACTGTTCAAGAATCTTTTGAATGCCTTTAATTTAAAATGTTACCCTCACTTTATTTTCCCCACATACCCAATAACACTATGAACAACAATAGCAATAGTAATATGCTCCATTATATGTTATCATGGAACTTAGTGCCTAGAGTGTTCACACTGCTCAGTGAAAACATCTTCTGCCCAGTCAGTCAGAGGATCAGACAAGGGTTTAGGAGGATTTATATTGCATAAAGTGCAAATCCTTTATCCTGCAGCTTCCTCCCTGTTACAGGGAAAAACGGATTCACTGGCAGCATTTCACCTGAGTTCAGATGTTTCTCTTTTTGCCTCGTCAAGTCAGTTAGGCATGTTTACAACAACAACATACCAGCTAAATAATGCCTATTGTTACAGACTGTTTGGTAAAATGTTCCATAGCTGATATAATAATACACTGTGAATAAAATAAATGTTGAGCAGATGGATCACAAAATACTGCCTGGTGTCCCTACCTGTATAAAAAGGCCTTTCTTTTATTTCTCTTTATTCTTTCCTAATAGGTCCTCCCTTATGAGATATGCAAGCTTTTATTGCGTTACATTATGGCTTTAGGTTGCACTAATCATGTATCAGTAAGAATTTTCTTTTGGTCAAACAAGGTGTGGTCGCTCGTTTGATGGGGCTCATGAGCCATAGCTACAATACTTGTACGCACACACATGATGCTAGCTCAGTGGATGGGGTCCACTTGTTTTGTAGGAGTCTAGCTCAACAAGGACAGCTCTAAGTAGAGATGGAATCAAAGAACGCAGAAGTGAACAGGGCACTCATCAGCTGGCACACACATCAATAGTGTTTTGTCAAAGTAGAAAAGAAGTTTTGGACTGAATCAAGATGTCCCGACTGTAATAAAATATACTATTTCCAATATTAAAATTTAATTATTAAAAATAATAGATGGCCATTTCACATTTTTAAAGTTTCCATCAGTCACGTCTTTGATGCTCCTTAATGTGCTCTTCAATCTTTGCCTTGATGTTGAAATCTTGATACAATCCTGGCTTGCTAATTGAAATGTGCCTACGCAATAGGTATAGTGGGTGCCTGTCTGAAAGGTGTCCTTTATTTCACACTGATTGTAAATGTGAGTTAATTCATCCACAGATACCACCGAGAAAATGCCATAACTGTGAAGTGGCTCCTTGTAGCTGTTGTATTGATCAAACCTACTCATATTAACATTGCTTGTATTATAATAACCTGCACGAGTACATTCTGATTTGTATTCTAAATCCGTATTGTCTTTGTCTTCAACAGACATATTTCCCAGTGAAACCATTAATGTGTGAACGTTATTGTCCTGGCTTGTGTTCAGCTCATCCACTCACATCTGTCTGCACCACCAAGACGTGTGCAGACAACGCTTCACTGGCCAATAGTAAAAGCAGTGCATTTATCATTTCTAAGGCAGATGCAAAAGACTCTTCACAGCTGTGTAATATACTATACTGCACATCTGAGTCTATTTCTGTGAAATGGGGGAAGATGCAGGCCTCTGTCATTGAGTACTAAAGAAATAAAGAAATTTAAATTAGAGTTTCTGAAATTTGTCTTTTGACACCTTTCAACAACCCCAATTATGAAGTGCTCCACAGTGATGAGTATTATCATTGACTCATTCAGATTAATTAACAATGGACCGAATTTATTCAGTAAGTAAATAAATTAGTTGGCAAGTCAAGTCATTTTGGCTCTGTTTCTGCCAGTATTTTCAGTCTGAATATTTTCTTTTTTTTTTTCAGTTGCTAATGTTTTCCTGGACATTATCTTCAAATAGTAGATGCTCAGATCAGAAGACCAAGCTCTCAGCACTTCATTTTCTTACACAGTCTTGGTCACATTAATAAATGATAATCAAGGGTAAAGATGTTGCAGACGGAATTTTTCCTCTGACTTGTAAGTGATATTTAACAGCTGCTCCTCAAACAGCCCACTAAGGAAAAAGAAATAGGATAATGTTCGATTTTGACTTTTTTTCAGCCGGCCCACTGTTGTAATAGCTGGTCTGGCTCTAAACAGGACACAGTCCCAAACATAAAGTTACATAAAACTGTGCCCTGATGATGATCCAGAATGGATTTTTTATAGGCTAGTGTGGCTTTATGGTGGAGAGCTGAAATTACTTTTCATAGCCAACATCCATTTGAGGGCACTTTTACATGCCATTGGTCTGCAGGGGTAGGATGAGCTGGGGAGGACTTCAGACATATTTTTAAGTCACACATTTGTCTCTTTCTGTGAAGCCCTGATTTTCACTTTGAGCAAGGAGCTGTCCCATGCAAATTGTCAGTCAGAGCTTGTTTGTAATTGTAATAATTACAGAGTGTTTTTCAATCCATTCATCAGGACAATGCATTGACATTGCTGATAAAAAATATACAGTTATTTACAAGACCAAATTATACTACCATGAACAAATGGGTAAAAAATTTGGTTTGCATGTCTACATAGAAAGAGCTTCAGAAAACAACAAAGGATATCTAGGCCGGAGCTTAAATGTTCCTTTATGATCTGGCAGCTTATTTGGTCAGGGTCTCAGCCATGTTTTTTATTTTCATTCCACTACTGCTCTGAAAAATCTGACATATGGAAAGTTAATAACCTTAGATTACATATGTCTTGTATTAATTAGAAGCCCGTTATTGCCAGCAAAATAACCATAGTACATTTATGTAGCTTTGATTAATAGGTTTAACTTCCCACAAATAGACAATGAGGCCAGTAGTTTCCATTCCTTTCCTCAGCTAGACATTGCTGTGGCCCTTTTAGACCCCTGGAAAGCACCTTTCTGCGCCTAAAATTGGTTTGTGATGGTGCAATGCCATAATGAAATGTTTTTGGAGGTGGCCAAATAAAGCATTTTGATTTTTTATTAGAGGTCAAACAAACAAGTATATTAAAACCAGCATTGCTCCTGGAAATGGATGAGGTAATAACCAGCAACTCAACTCAAGCTCCAGGGGAAAACTTTAAAGTGGATCTAAAGCTCATGCTTTTACCTCAGAGTTCTGCCACACACCAAACCTTGAAATGCTATGTACGTCAGTAGCCTCGCATTTGCAATGGACACAACTCTCCATATTGACAAAAATGACTCTGTTCATGGCAGTACATCTGTTAACTTGCAAACCTCCTGAGGTCTGTGATTCTCTCTATAGGTTTTCTGGTAAAAAGTAATGTAAAGTGTTATTACATCATGAATTATTGTTGGATTTTTACCACTCCTACTCAGAGGACCCTGTGCTCAGCAAATTAAATGGTGGGTGTTTCTCTACCCATTCAAAAAGCAATCACAGAATTATGACTCATCTGGTGAGTTTTTTGTACAGACACTGAGCCGTCCAACATGCATTGAGCAGGGGCGCAACTACCCAGTGATAGAGAGGTATGCAACATGAATTTTGGCAAAGACAACCTTGTGCGACGCGGTGGACGCCGTCGCCACTAAGTTCCGGGAGGCAAAACGCTACGAGGAGGCATTTGTGAGGCCGAACCTGTGTAATATCATCTCCGCCAGGAAGTATAGGTCCTGAAATTGGCGCTCACATATGAGCCCCAACCCCGGGCCTGGCTTCAGGGTGGGGCCCCGGTTGTGCCATACCGGCGACGTAACGGTCCTTGATTTTTTCATTTCCATAAAGGGTTCTGAACCGCTCTATGTATGGCCTGTCACCTAGGACCTGTTTGCCTTGGATCCAGTTCATAATTCTAATAAAATTTGTCATCATTTTATAACCTCTCCTGTCTGCATCATTGCACGCCATTGCAATTATTGTCAAGTACAGTCTGTAAAAATCTTTAAACCAAGTCTGTATTTATTTTGTTTGTGGTGTTTTATGTTGCAGATATGTTTTTAAGGTTAAGCCTATTTAATCAAATATATTCCACTCCATGAGAGCAATGATGTCAGAAACTCATCAAATAACGCGTAGATCACAAATGGATTCACTTCTGTCGTTTGTCTTCATTTCCCTTTTTCTCACACTGACACTAAGACCTAGTAACCTTAACCATAACCATAACCCTGTCAATAGGTAGTTAATAAAAACCTATGAGAATAATGATTAAACAATGATTTTAATGTTTAGATCAGTTATTGCATGGCTCCAGTTCAATCACATTATTCATATTCTTCAGCTGTCACTATTGTCAAAGCAGTCATGGACCTTGAATCTCTGGGATATTGTGCCCCATGAGGGGATCCTGGGTGTTCCCTATTAAAAGCACCACTCGATACTGCGTAGCATTACGCTATGGGGAACATTCTTTGTGTGACCGGTTGCGAAGCACGTGTGTCAAACACGCCAAGAATCAGCTTATAATATTTCGGTTGGTGACGTAGCACATTAGCGGCAGCTGTGTGATTGAGCGCACCTGAACAGAGGGTATAAGAAACACATGACGAGAAAGCGTGTTTAGGTTTCTTCGTCTTCAGATTGAATTGTGTGAAGTGTGAGCAAACCTTACTCTCTGTTTTTTTTTTTTTGCTCTCCAATATATATATATTGGAGAGCATAAAAATAAATATCATGGCTGGGCTCATGAAAAAATGTGTTCCTCCGTGCCAGCAGGGGCGCAACAACCCAGTTCTAGAGGGGTATGCAACATCAATTTTGGCTCCGGTCTCTATAGCTAAGTTTTTACTACGTGACAACTCTGGGGAAGGTGAATTTTTGATTAATATGTCCGTTTATGCTATCTAAAAACTATTGTTTTCCTATGGAGTAAAAGCCAAAAAGCCCAGATGTAACCACCAGCCATTTTATTACCCTGTCGTAATGACAATATTGGTGAATATGGGACCAATGGGCGGATTACATCCATGTTTATTTACAATCTATGCTTTTAATACATACATGTGACCAGTGGCTGAATAGCTCAGCTGGTAAAGACAAGACTTTTCACACGAGTGACCCAGGTTCGAATTCCCCTCGGGACGCTATGGACAATCCATTGTGGATTAGTTGTTTTGTAATTTATTGTACATAGCATGCTGCTATATATTATCCAGTTTTCAGCTTAGTAACCTCAGTTTTGCATATTAAGCTAGCCTTAATTTAAACCCCATTTGGCTGCTACATTCCCAGTGTTAGCAAACGCTAGCTAGTCTATTAACATGAATATTACAAGCACACTTGTAAAGTGTTGTAAAGATTTAAAGTTAGGTCTCACTTTAAATCCTACCTGTTGCCTTTCACAATCCACTTGTTTATCAGCTATCCCATACCTTGACACGCCATCTCCTTTTCCCTCTTTCTTTATTTTTTATAGCCCCAAAGACAACTGTGTGCATACTGTCAGGGGCGCAACTACCCAGGCTAGAGGGGTATGCAGAATCAATTTTTTTGTTTTATCCATCTTTTAAAGACAACTGTGTGCGTACTGTGACAACTAACACATAACGTTACCTGCTCGCTCAGCGCGCTCACGGCGCCCCGCAATATTATATTAATTCTATTTATGGAATCTAATGAGGGCATCTATTGAAGCCTGTTAGTCCTATAAAATGTTATAATATTGAGGAAATACTGAAATGATTTAGAAACACACAACAACAGCTAAAAAAATTTTTTTTTTGTACCATCGCTTTGGCGCCCCCCAAGGTGCTGCGCCCCTATGCGCCGCATATGCCGCATACCCCCTTTTTGCGCCACTGCATACTGTGACAACTGTACGTAACGTTACCTGCTCACTCAGCGGGCTCACGGCACCCCGCCAGCCACGCCCACTGGCTCCATTTATTGAATTTATGGAATCTAATGAGGGCGCCTACTGTAGCCTGTTAGTCATCTAAAATGTTATATAGTATTGAGGAAATACTGAAATGATTTAGAAACGCACAACAGCAGCTAAGCTACATTTAGGAAATGTAATTTTTTTAAATACCATCGCTTTGGCGCCCCCAAGGCGCCCCCAAGGTGCTCTAAAAACTCTAAAATGTTAGTGAATGAATGTATTGCTACATACTTAAATTGTCGGGGTTGGCTTCCCTCTAAACCTTATTTTTTGTGAGAATCAATTTCCTTCAAGCAATAAAATATTTAAATCTATCTTGGTCTATTTTGTTGTCTAGAACGAGACATGACAAAACAAAACCTCTTGTATTAGCGTCAGTCCTTGTAATCCATGAAAGGATGTGTGTGCCAAATGGGGCCCAGTGGCTGTCTCTTGGGGGTCAGTTTGCTAAGTAGTAAACCTGTGTTCTGTCAGGTGTCATTAAGGTCCAGCGAGAGTCTGAGGGGACCTGTCACGGTTAGGAGTAATGGATGTCTTCTTTACTGATTGCTAGCAGGAATGGAGTCAGCACAAACAGCAAATTAGAAGTGGCATCTTGATGGAGGTAAAAGGGGAGACACAGCTGGTTTTACAAGTTAGATTGAATGAAAAAGATGCTGGAGAGAAGATAAAAGGAGGCGAGAGAGTAAAAGGTAGAGTACTGCACAAAGTCTTTCAAGAGGATTATTAAATTGTGTATGTGGAATTGTACATCTGTGTTTTCTGTAGAAAATGGCATTTGAATGTTGTGACCTAAAGGCTGTCTACCCAATAACCTACAGTCAGCCGTGCAGTCAAGTGCTTTGGTCTGGCTCCACTTCTTTAATGCTACAATGAAAAAAAGTTTTGTTCTCAATATATTCTTCACAACAACTATTTTAAGTGTCGTTGCACCCAGGAAGAAACAAATTTTAAAAACATTAAACTTTTTTAATTGTGTATTTATCCTGAGACTGTTCTTGGTATTTCGACCGAGTATGTGGATTTTCTTTTGTCTTTTGAAGGTTGCAGTGTCACTGCAGGAAACTCAACAATGCTCTACTGTCCCTGCTTTAACAACAACCACTGGCAACATTCCCACAAACATCCTCAATCACTTTAGGCAATGTAATAACACACAAAGCAAACAATATCAAGGGAATCACTCTGTGTCACTCAGCCGCCTCAGGGCAAGATGAGCAAAGGAGCTGACATTATGAAATGGATTAGATTTGAGACCAATTAAAAATGAATTGCTTGAAATGAGCACTGACCCTCACTGAATTGGATGCCAGTGATCTCATTAGGCTGGTTTCTCATTCAGAGAGAGCCAGCAGCTGGAGAACAAGCCTGCCTGACATACTGTCAGAGCAGCAGAAAACCCAAAGGGCTACTGCATGCAATGGCCTGAGAATTGTCTCTTCAAGACAAATGGCATGTGTGCCATGAGTAGCTTTCCTCTCAGTGTCTATGAGTTGTCTGGATATTCATGGTCTCCATATATATAACTGTATCTTAAACTGTATGTACTATGTTCCATTTAGTTAGTATATGTCAGAAATATAAAGGTAGAACATTAAGGGCACTAAATGTGCTCCTGAGAAGTATACTGCTGCTGGACAATGTAAACACACATTTAGGAACATTAAAAGGAGACAAGATGCCACACTAAAATCACATGACTCAATTGACTCTTGAGAGAATAAAGAGTGATGTGTTTGGTGTTGGCACATGTTGGGTTTTAGGCAAAAAGTAACAATCACAGTCAGCTGCACTACTGCCATCATAGATTAGGTTCCATCACAAAGTCAATCAGATTGATCCCTTATCTAATATCTACACATCCCCCTCTGACAGTGCCATCTAGTGTGTCTCTTACAAAATGGTTAGTTTGTTTTTTCATTTAGTCTTGTGCTAAAAACCAGAAACCAGAAACTAACTGTGCTAAACTAAGCATTTTCTGTATTGGTCCGGACTAAAAGAAGCAAAGTAGAGTGTAGTATACCCTTTAAGATTCTGTCCACAGAAGAAGAGCATAGAGCTGGCAGACGCTTGTTTATATTCACGACACAATCAATAGTGTTTAGTATCAGCTGCCAACAAGGGGGGCAACAAAGACTAAATGTATTATAACAAAATAATACGTTTGAGGCAATATTTGTCCAAAGAAGATAAAGCGTCTAATTCCCTTTTTTGCTTGACTTAAATTTGCATTTAAAAAAAAAAGACTTGTAAATGTTAAACCCTTCACTGTTAGCTGGTCACAATTCTTGTGTGTCACATCATGGCTAACTGGGCAATGTGAAAATTAACACTGATATAATTTCAGCTAACAATATTTAATAGAAACATCACACTCCTGGCAGAATTTGTAATTTTTTGGGGCAATTTTCAGAGAATATGAATGATAACACAAAAACATTTTTTACACTCATAGTTAGTGTTGGGTGAAGCCATGTATTGTCAAACAATTGTGTTTATTCTTTTTAAATCATAATGACAACATAAACTAGCCAAATGACCCTGATCAAAAGTTTTGGCCTGATAACATGCACACAAGTTGACACAAACAGGTTTGAATGTCTACTAAAGGTAACCATCCTCACCTGTAATCTGTTTGCTTGTAATCAGTGTGTGTGTAGAAAAGGTCAGTGAGTTTCTGGGCTCCTGACAGACCCTTGCATCTCTCATCAAGTGCTGCACTAATGTTTCTGTATTCTGAGTCATGAGGAAAGCAAAATATTTGTCAAAGGATGTGCGGAAAAAGGTAATTGAACTGTATGAAACAGGAAAGGGATGTAAAATGATATTAAAGGAATTGAGAATGCCTATCAGCAGTGTTCAAACTCTAATTAATAAGTAGAAAATGAAAAGGTCAGATAGACCAACAAAAATTTCAGCCACAACTACAAGGAAATTTTGGTTTGGGTTTCTAAGAAAAACCCACAAATAATTTTCAGCTGGAATACAAGACTCTCATGGTTGAGTCGTCAGAAGAAAGCTACGCAAATGCCACAAAGCATCCCACTTACATTACGCCAAACAGCACAGAGTCAAGCCTCAAAACGTCTGGAACAAAGTCATTTGGAACTTTTTGGCCACAACCGTAAACGTTTCATTTGCAAAGGAGTCAACAAGGCCTATGATGAAAGGTACACATTCCTATTGTGAAACATGGAGGTGGATTGCTGATGTTTGGGGATGTGTGAGCTATAAAGCCACCGGAAAAGATGAATGCAGCATGTTATCAGAAAATACTGGAGGAAAATTTGCACTCATCAGGCCGGAAGCTGCGCATGGGAAGTACTTGGACGTTCTAACATGACAACAATCCAAAGCACAAGGCCAAGTCGACCTGTCATTGGCTACAGCAGCACAAAGTGAAGGTTCAGGACTGGCCATCTCAGTCTCCTGACCTCAACATCATTGAGCCACTCTGGGGAGATCTCAAACGTGTAGTTCATGTAAGACAGCCCAAGAATTTACGGGAACTGGAGGCTCTTTGCCAAGAAGAATGGGCAGCTTTACCATCTGAGGAAAATAAAGAGCCTCATCCACAACTACCACAAAAGACTTCATGTGGTCATTGATGTTAAAGGTGACAATGTAAACTTATGATCAAGGTCATTTGGGTAGTTTCTGTTGTCATTATGATTTAAAAAGACACAATTGTTTGGCAATAAATGACTTCACCCAACCACTAACTCTGAGTGAAAGAAGGTTTTTTGTGTTATCATTCATATTCTTTAAAAAATTGCCCCAAAAAATAAAACACAGATTCTGCCAGGGTATATAAACTTATGAGATCAACTGTATTGCTTCAATACACCAGTTACTAGACCCAAGCACATAGTTAAGGAATTGCTATGGGGGAACAATGTCATAAAACATTATCTTGATTCCATTCTTTCATCCCTTCCTGCTCAGATGCTGGTTCTTTTGCTTTGTACAGACCCTGATTATTGTCAACATGAAATTATGTTTCGAGACAGCCCAGCATGTGTGTGTTGAGAGCTGCCTCAGTATTCCACCAGACCTAACCATTTAAGTGACAGTTCAATGCGTTCACTTAACAATTTACCTCAGTCATGGTTCCCTCCCCTGTTTTCCCTGATAAAGAGAAATTCCATCTGATGTAGAATTTCTAATATAACTCCCTCTAAAACTGCATTATTTAAAAAAAAATTTGAAACAACTTGTAGCATATAGTTTTTTTGAAGAAAAGGGCTGAAATAATTAGGCTAGTATAAACAGTATATAAATCTATATCTATAATATTTCAGCCCTTTTCTCCAAAAATTGAGGTCCCTAGCGGACAAAACACAATATGTTCACACTATTATCATAAAATTGTAATTATTAAAAGTTCCCAAACTGAGCTTTTTCAATATCATGACACTACTAATCATCTAGTGGTGTCACACTTAAAATGTTTTGGAAGCTGTTTCTACTCCTCAGGTCCACGAGACAAATGACTTCAAAGTTTAATATTACTTTATTGCAACGGGGAGACGATGAAGTCTCAATTCGTGAGGGGTGGCTAACAGTCATTTTACATTTTTATTGCCTCATAAATACTTTAAGCACAGTTCATGAATATATTGGCCTGTATTAACAGTCAGTAAAAGATCAATTAACATATCAGTAAGAAGGCCCTGTGAGAAATGGTATGGCAGGAAAGGTCTTTGCTTCTTAACTTTCACTCATAATCTTCTCTAAATTATTATGTCAGAATCTCTATCTGCCTTGCTTGAACTTTGATCGGCTGGGTCAATGTGAACATGAATTATTTAATATATTGTGGTAATTAGAAATGTATGACAAAAGGCAAGCCAGATTAATCACTCAATCATGATGAAACTAGACTTAGAAAAACAGAATCAAAGTCAATAGACTATGTTTTGTTAATGACCAGTCAGGACCGGACATAACCGGACTTACATGTAAAACCTTCTCAGAGAGGGACACCAGGTGTTATATTACATTTCTTATACCCCCTCTTTGCACAAGTAACAGGCATATGCGCACAGTTTAAGTAGTGTTCCACATCTCTGCTTTAGTCTTTTGTTCCTATATTGCAACAGACATAAATGGGAAGTATGAAATTATGTTTGCTTTTTCAATGAGGCGACACCTTTCTGGGTAGAGTTTGCATGTTCCCCCCATGCTCGGTTGGGTTTCTCCGTGTACTCCGGTTTCCCCCACCACCAACTTTCCCCACGTGATAAAAGGGGATAATACAAATAATTCATTATACTGTAAATAACATGGCATTATATTTTGGAGTTATACACTTAGTTTCACCTTTTATTCCCTTTTGTTGTTGAAGACTCTGTGAATATTAACAAAGCTATAAATTGTATCATCTAAAACTAATCCAAATGAATGCTAAACTGTAAGCTCATTATTTTCAGCCTCATCTACAAAGCAACATAAACAGACAGGTATACAACAAAAGGATGTTGTGAAGGAACAATATTCTTATGCAAAGTTACTTCTTTAATTTAAATTTGTAAATGTATAGTGGCAATGTTACACCCATATAATCAAAGAACAAATATACCATTAAATAAATACAGAATTAATCATCCAAGGTCAGTTTGACTGAAAAAATTAGATGACTTGAGATACAATAGCGTTGATCCTGCGCACACTATCAGAGCTCATGATCTATTCTGAAGGGTGAAGGGTGTCAATGTGCACAGTCTGTGTGATGCAAGCGTCCTGCAAGACATGTATTCTTTTGCTGTAGCTATGGGTATACAAACAATCCACTGTTACCGTGTAAAAGATTTTTGATATGGAGCTCAAATGTTTAAGCTGTCTTTTCTTAACGCAGACACTATCTGGAAGTGCAATGCAAGGTGGCCTTTCTTCTCAAGAAGGGGAACACTTTATACCACAGTGACTGCTGTATTTAAAGAAACCTTTTGATTACGACTCTTGTGCCGATGTGTGAGAGGGTTGAGGACGTGCAGAGCGATCACCTTTAGACTGCTTTGGTTTGCATTGCTAGTATCACATCCAGGAGAGAGACCTGAGGATATTGTGGATTGTGTATTGAGGATATGAAGGTTTGGGCATCTAGGCTTTAACAGATGTTCTAGCAAACAAACCAACATTACTGTGACCCTCTGTGGCTAACCAAATGACAAACTGATGGCTCAACTGTAACAGATGAATTAATATATGGTTCAGTAAAGGAGGAAAGTAATTGGCAGTTTATTTTAATTACTAAGTTTTCCATGTCAATGTATGAGCATTGATTGATATTTGATGATCTCTGTGGTGGAAACCATAAGGAAATATTGAACTATATTGTAATGGAAAGTTCTGTTTTGCTGAGCTTCGGAGAATAAAATCTAAGCAGCAATTATGGTTCAAAGGATTTACATTTCTAATAAAAATTAAAAAGATGTTTGCAATAATAAAGTGACACAGTTATATACAATAATAGACTGATTACTGACTACAGGACTGTCAAGAGAGCTGTAATAAGTAACATTACCCCTAACCCTTCTGTACTACAGATCTATTTTTATCACATTATTTTGAAGTTGCTTCTGCTGTTATGGAAAAGGTTTCCTCTTCGTTTTTCAAGCCAAATCCCTGTTTCCTTGTGACCAGCAGTGAGGGTCACCGCTCCATCTCCCAACCCCACTCTAATCACTCAGTAATAGTGCTTGAGTCATGATAAAACCACTCTGATGGAGGCAAATCCTTTTATCAGGGGGTTGGGGGCGGAAAGAGAGGTGGCCCTTGTTACAGGTGGGGATCACTTCAGCAACAGAGCCATGTGTGGATTTTAGTTAAAACAACCCAACACGCATCTATGAAGTTGCACAAGTGTGTATTTGTATTATTTGAGCAAAAAGAAAGATAAACTGTCCACTGCCATTCCCTCTTTATTTTTCACTGCACACACTTTTTAAGGCCAAGAAAGGTTCCTAATGGCAATGCTTTTCAGCTGCTGCCACACCTCATCTCATATTGCCTTTTCATTGAAAAGAGGTGCTCTTTGAGTAGAGGAAGAGGCTTTTGTAAGCTTTTGTTCCAACACTCCCATCTCTTAGAACACATTAGCGCTTTATCTTAAAAAAAAAAAGATGGCACATTATTTCCCATCAATCCCATTTCATGTTGGTTTCTTACATTCACATGGAGTGAAAAGAAATATATTAAAAAAAATGGCTTTATGTGGTTGTCTCTGTGAAACTCATTGCCTGTGAGAAAACGCTGTCCTAATGATATTGGATTTGAATTTCCAAAACTAGAAAAATCTTATTGAGCATTATTTGTTAGAATTGGGCGACCCGATGAGATTACTGCCCTGACACAAGCAATATATGAAATTAATATAAATATAGCATTGCATACTTCAATCATTAAGAAGGATTTTGAATATTATTTTGGTTTCCATCATTATGTTTGAATGTGCATGCAAGGAAGACAAAATAGCCCACATTGACTGATGGAGCTGGACAGCTGGCTCTGTTAGCTTTCATGTCTGTAGCTTGAGGCTCTGTGATAGCCTATGATTAACCAGACACTGACACCAGCTACAGGCCAACCAATTAGCCTTTGGCCCCTGTAGAGTGATGCTTGGGGTGGTTTTGTTGTGCTGCAGTTATCTGTGATAGCTAACACTGAAACCTCCACTTAATGTGTCAAGAGGCTGTTTGCTTCTTTTATTAAGCCTGACACTGCTGATGAGCTCTGACTGCTGCAGAGTTATTGCCACAAACCCTGAGCAAACAGTATGTTGATTTGTTTTGTCACACAGTTTGTTGCACTGTCATGGTGATTTGTGCGTAACAGAATATGATTTGCTTGCTTGTTATAAAAACCGGCACGTGAATTTTGAGGCTATATTTAAAAATGGTCAAAATGATCTTTCATTTTAATCCAGTTGTGCCAGAAAAAAAATGAAAGCTCCTACATCACGCATAATTGTTTGTATCATTGTGATTTTTAGTTTTGTGTAATCCTTGGTCAAAATGACAATGCAGCTATGGTTTCAGATGGAGTAATCCTGGAAAAGAAATGTGTCACCTGCTCCACAATCCCTCACAGGAGAGTATATTAAACCTTAATCCACGGCTGGTAGGGATTGAAAATAACATTGTTGGGGGACACCTAAAAGCAAAGCATAACAGCTGGTAATACACAAGGAATTTAGATTATGTAAAAAATGTGATGTATTAGTCTGTTGGCTACCCACCAATCCTGCCCCTGGCATGTATACTGGTGGTCTGCCTGACTCTCTTCTGTGACTGTTCGTGTGGCTGTGTCTACAGAGCTGCAGTGAATGTCGCCTAGGCCTTTGTGATGACACGTCAAGAGCATGAGAGTGCATCCACAAGGAAAATGTCAAGCACTCGGTTTGTTCAAGCGGTGATTCCATGCAATTTTCTGTTCCTTCATTAGGGCAGAGCCGTGGCAAAAGTGTTCACATAGACGCGTTAAACACTTGGAGGGGCTTGTTTAGTTTTTTATCACACTGATAATGAGTACTTTTAACTTTGGGCTGTAACACTTTAATGTCATTGAATATACAGTATTAGGTACAAGGTAACCAAATGTAGTTTAGCATTTTAACAAAAGTGCAATAAGTGTACAGATTGTGCAGTGGATATGTATGTAAGTACAATGATTCACTAATTCCATTCAAAAATGAAACTTGTATATTATATTTATTCATTACACACAGACTGTATTTTAATTTTTTATTTTTTTTTAATTTTGATGATTGTAACTGACAACTAAGGAAAATCTCAAATTCAGTATTTTAGAAAATTAAAATATTGTGAAAAGGTTCAATATTGAAGACCCATGCTTCCACATTCTAAGGTAATTAATTAGCTAATTAACTCAAAACAGTGTGCCTCCTTATTGTTCATCTTGAAACAGCCACACCACTTCTTTTTTAGAGAGTCCTGAAGTTATTTGTGGATTTTTCTTTGTATCCCAAACAATTTTCCTGGCAGTTTTGGCTGAAGTTTTTGTTGGTCTACCTGGTATTCTCAAATCCATGGATATCTTTTAACATCCCTTTCCTGTTTTATACAGTAAATATGTTGGTGGCCAAAACTTACAGAGCATAAAATATTGTCCTTTTTTGCTTCCAAAACATGACTTCATTTTTCATATTGTTCATGAAGCATGCTCTGAGCACAACAAATATCAGATTAAGTGAGTCCTACTGTTTTTATCCACTTTTACTTTAATATTTGGTCCGTCCAGCTATTGCAGCACATCTCTCTGGCATGGTGTCAATATCTATTTTCTGAGAACTTCAACATTAATGTTATCCCAGGGCTTCTTCTGTAAAGGTACATGATTGTGTGACACTGAAAGTGAAATAGGCCTAGATTGTTTTTGTGGAAAATGAATAAATCTCCTTATGAAGGCTCTATACTATATTTTTCAGAGCATAATGTCACTAAAATGGGCACACCTTCGCCAGTACCAAGTTATTAGCTTCCTCCCTTGACTTGGCATCCACTGAGAATTTCTGAGATTAGTCTTGGATTGGTCTCCCTTCTGTGATCAATTTGTATTCACTCGACAGCAGCCCTACACCGAAGAAACAATTAGAGCCATAAAAGCTGATAGCTCGGGGCTCTGCACACCAAGTCTATCATTAATGACTTATTAGTCGATGAGGGCTGGGAAAATGAAGGAACGGTTGGGTTTAGTTCGTAGATATGGGACTGAGATGTAATACTACAGAAGAGGTAGTGTTTAGACAAGAAGCATGCAAGGGAAGGAAAGGAAAAAGAAGACAGGAGGTGAAGCAGGGCTTGTCTAACAGTGGGATATAGAGGGAATATGAGACCGGGCTGAATGAGGATAACATGACAGATCAAGGAATGAACTAAGAGACGAAGCACACAAGTGACTCCAGACAAAGAAGAACAGCTGTTGAGCAACTTGTTTCATATGAAAAGCCCAGCAGAGAGCAGGGGAGATGAGAGGGGAGCAAAGTAAAAGTGCTGTTTTAGCTTTATGTCTTTTAAGATAATATACATCAAACCATTGCTAGGGTATATATTTTCTTTTAACACAAGCTTTGATTCAAAAAGGATGGGCTATTTCTCACAGCAACATAACATAAATCCATCACTTATTAAGAAACCTCAGATTTTAGAACGTCATTATCCTGGGGCTGATTCTTTACTTTTAATCAGTGTGAATTTCTTATTCAACATGTCGAGCATGGTACAGATTACTATAAAAGGCACAATTTCTCTGTTGTTTTATTCATGCTTGTCAAATTTAATACAGAATTATAGAACAAAAATGATATTTAAATGTTCTGCACATTTTACAAAGAGTGAAAGTACATTTTAATAAGGCTAAAGTTTGTTCTGTATCCGTTATTTGTTATTTGTGTGTTTCTGTATTCTTTTTCTCCGACAGCCAAATGTCATAATTGTTTTATTTTAAGATACAAGTCTGGACAAAGCCTAAAGACTACAGAGATGTAACTTAGCAGCCATAGTTTTTCCTTTAAAGATATAGTGTACAGCAACACTTTTTGTTCCATTAAATAGTTTGTATTCTGACATGCAGTTGTGTGTTTTGTAAAATGTATTTCAGTGAGAGCATATATGACGTTGTATATGACGCATATATGACGTTGACGACTGTGTTTCTATATGAAACACAGTCTGGGTCAAATGTACTTTTGACACTACAAATTGTCCACTGAGAATTGTCATGAATAAATAACTCATAAATAAAATAAATTTGAAGTGAGCACATACTTACATTTCACAATCTTAAAAAACAATCAATATTCTGACACAAAAGGATGAATGTTTTCATAACAATCCCACATGCATCTGGAGGGAGAGCAGATGACTGGGGTTGTGTCCCAGTTGTTTTTCAAGCAGTTCATGCATGGTCTAATTTGTGCTAAGAGACACATTAAGGTGTCCCTTCATCACTCATGTCCTGGTTTGTCTTTTACACGATGTACAAGCTCCCCACATCCAGAAACAATCTGTTACAGTCATTACCCTACGTTCACATGTGATGCTTCACAACCTTAATTACAATCACTGCCTGCTTTTGGAGAGACCCAAATCTCCCAATCCGGTTAACTATATGGAAAACAAATTGTGAGTACTTCATAACAGACACTGTTAAGTCTGCCCCATTAAGCATGCCCCATTAGCATAAACTGCACTTTTGTTGACAATAAATCATAGTGGAGTTGCTGTGCTGCTGTCTGTAATGGAGAACAGCTTTTGTTTTCCACGTGTCCAGCTATTGTCTCATCATGTGGCAGCTGACTGATGTAGACACGTCTCTAAAGTAGTCCTTACCATCCTCAAACGCTAGTTCTTTTTGACCTTTTTCCAAATGTGTAAACTATACAATTATTAAATTAATCCCAAAAGTTCATATTCAACCTTCAATGAGAAAGGTTTTTTGTTTCAATCCTTGAATTACTAGCATTATTTATTTAAAAATTCTAGGTTACAGTTTTGGTGCATATTCAAATTCCGTCAAGTACGTAATTAATTTTGGTCAATAGACATCATTGTTTCTCATTGCCTATGCTGGGTGTGGATGTGTTCACTTCAATATTTTGATTCCTGTCTGTTTACAAACTCACTTACTGTATATTAAGTTCTTTATTAATTATTCTTTTGTCTTTTGACTGGTGCCCAGTAACATTACATTTAGCCTAATCCAATCAAAAATATACCCTACATGTTGACATTGTACAATTTATACCAAAATGATAAATGTGAATTAACACCCTTTTATTTTGGTGTATTTGGCTTCTAAACATCTAAAAATCTAAAAGTGAAATTATTTCAATGTGTCAAAATATAACTCTTTAAACTTGAAATTCGAACCTGAAAACAACATTACTATCCCTGCGTGTGGTGAACATTAAAACAATGAATCCGCTGCAAACATTGAATGACTTCATTATTTTGCACTTAATGTTGTAAACACTGTGAACTGGATAACTTCTCTGTCGAAGAAAAACAAAGCATTTGTTTTGAATTACTTCTGCTGCCGCAACATTATTTTTATAAGAAAAATAATGTTGCTGAAAAATAATTTGAAATAAATAAATTCAAATGACGCTCAAAGACGGGGCACAGTTGCTGCTTTGTGCTTGGGTTTTTAATATCTGCTGGTCTGATGTGCTGTCCTTCTTTACCTGGGCCATAGAGTGCCTTTAATTGTCTCCACTTCACTCCCTACAGTGAAATTCAACACCTCATTAAATCCTGCAGTAAACGTTGAGTCATTAGTGAAGAACAGGTAATTAAAACATGTTGACAGAGAGTTCTTGTTCAGGTCAGCGATTGATTGGTAAACTGTAGGAGCTTCTTTTAGTCTTTCATACAAACCCCTCTCTTCTACGAAAGAGTTATTTTCTTAAAAAATCTTAACTTGCCCACCTGGCTCCAGGCCTGGTCCTACTGGGTGCCTTACTCATACTTACATACTCCATACCAGCAGAGGAGGAAGTACTCAACTCCTCTACTTAAGTAACAGTACAGATAAAGAGGTAGAAATATACTCAAGTAAAAGTATCACATTAAATATCTTACCTTACCTATATCTTATCTTAAATATCTTCTTTAAAAAATGTATTTATTTTATTAACAAAAAAGGTTGGTTGGAGAATAATAAATAATGATTAAAAACTCAATGTCAGAGTCACGTGAGGACTGTCATCATCATCATCATTACATTACATCATTATTGTATAAAAGTTTACTACATCCCATCTTCATCCTCCAAAAATGAGCAGTTAGAATTATACCTAAGGTTGAATAATGTGATCATACAAATACATTATTTTTGCACTCCAGACTATTGAAACTTTCTGATTTATTTATTTTTTTATACTGCACAACTCTTGTAGAAACCCAACAAAATATAACTACAGGGTAACATTCAAAAACTCTTAAAAGAAAGAGAGGGGGGCTAAAGTTCAGGAAGAGAGAGCCACCAGGACAAGTTTGTGTGTCTCTGTGTGAGTTGTTAAACTTGAATGGTTATAAACTAGCAACATGGAATGATTATAAAATAAAATTATGATGTAGTTTTACTTCACAAAGAGGGACCATACTGTGACAGTTTCAAAAAGTTTACATGCAGCTGGTGTGGACCAATTGTCTGGAGTATTGTTCAGTTTTTACACTCTTCCTCTTGTGCCTCACATTTTGACAGTGACACATAAAAATAACTTGTGCAAACGCCAAACACACACAGTTTTTGATAAGATCCTCAGCTGCCGTGCTTAATGCTTCCATTGCGATGCGTAATGATGCAAGTTATGGTGTGCGTGTCCTCCACATGGCTTCACACAGCGAGGCACAAACCTGGCTTTGGCCTGTTTAGAGCATCCTTTATGACTTTGGTGGCTGAGAAATGTAATCATTATGATACTAATAACACTAGACTTCAGTAAAAATGTAGTGGAGTAGAAAGTATAGATATTTGCTCTAAAATGTAGTGAGGTAAAAGTCAAACTACCCACTTTTAAATCTATTTAAGTTTAGAGCTTAGCTTAGCTTTACATTAGCTTTGCTTAGTGTGTAATTGTTAAACATTACGTGATTGAATTAACAGTATTTATCCGTTTTTTTTACGTTATCTCTCTTTTCTCTGTTGATATTTTTCTTTTTTAAGATGTTTCTTTGTGTTAAAAGACATTTTCAGTGCTAAAAATACACTTTATCAACAGCTATTACACTTTCTGGAACGTCAAATCACAAGCCGGTGTAGACCAATAGGAGCACTGTTGTTGCATGTTGTTGGCTCGCATGTGATTGGCCATTTTTTCTGTTCTTGGATAACTCATTCAATCCCTTAAAATAAACAGTTTAAAATAAAACTGTTTTCACTAATGATTGCTTTTACAATATACTCTTTGGAGTTTAAACCATTTTTCTTAATTAGAAGAAAAAAATCAAGTAAAGTACAGACTTTTAAAAATTCTGCTCAAGTACAGTAACAGTAAGTATTTGTTACTTTATTACATTCCACCACTGCTTCATACAAACAAAAATATTTGACAGATTTACTGAATGTGAAGAACAGTAACAGATAAAAATCAGATGAAATTAATCTGGGAATACTAGGGAGCAAATCTGTTTTTAAACCAGATCTGTTATTAGTACTGGATTTGTTTTGCTTAATCTCAGAATAGTGTTTTTTTCCACACATGTTAAACACTGGTTTATACTGGAAAAAACTAAGGGTATTTCATGCTTCTTATTTGCTGCGCTGTGGCACGAGGCTTGAGCTTTATTCTGAGTTGCACCCTGACAAAGATGAATAATGGTATTCCTATGCACTTACACGGGTCCTCACAGGTGATTTAAAGGTATAATAATCCTTTGCAATATTGCTCTGTGGTTTCTAGCCCATTATAATAACACCAAATGTGCCACAGGAAAACAACAGTTCATTTAAAACCAATTGCTGACCTAATGTGGAACTGGGAGCCAGACGCTGGGGAGCCCTTGAGAAGGTGTCACTTCTCTTGCGACCCGCCTGAAAGAAAAATGGAAAACATTCAGAGTGGCTTATACCTCAATCTTTAGGGATAATCCACATGCTTACATATGAAATACTGCCTCTGCAAAGCATTAAAAAAACACTTTGCGCTGCCAGAGGATGAAAATAAATATGCGTTTGGTTGCACAAAACTTTGAGTAAATCCATTATTTTATGACTGGAATGATAAACATTTGCAGATATTGATTACATTCATCCTGCCTTTGCTCTTCCTTGTCGCGTTGACGGTTTGAAAGGGCTCAGCTGTTTCTTAGGCTATGATTCATTTAATGAATAAAAGTATGCTATTAATCTACAAGTTTTATGTTTCTTTAGTTATAGTCAGTGTTTAATTCACTTCCTTTCAGTACATTCTGCTGAGAAACTACTCCATGCATTGTGTTATTCATTATGCACTGATGCTGAAGACAGATTTATTTAACTTTCATCATGATTCATTTAAAAACTGTGTTTGGAGATGGCTAAATTAACTTGTGCAACACAAGTGGAGAATCAAACATGTGGTTGCATTGTGTAAAAGGGAGTAGTATATACAGTAAATGAACAAAAACAGATTAGCTAAATCTAAATTTACAATAGTTTATAATCAAACCAAAACACAGTTAAATAGAAATCAATGCAAACAGACTTTTAAAGCTCCCCAACCAAGCGCAAGTCAATTTTTTTCCTGTTCCTGTTTCTAAAGCCTATGAATATGGTAAATGGTAAATAGCATGCATTTATATAGCGCTTTTTTGCACCCTTCTCGGGAACCCAAAGCGCTTTACATCGTGCTTCCACTCACCCCATTCACACACATTCACACCTGGGGCAGACAGAGATGGGGGCTGCCATACAAACGGCACTCAACCTTCTCCTACCACCACCAAACACACCTCTACAGTCACACACATTCATACACCAGTGCTACGGACACTGGAGGCAAGGTGGGTTAAGTGTCTTGCCCAGAACACAACGACAGTATGAACAGGGCAGAGCGGGAATCGAACCGCCAACCTTCCGGTTATAGGACGACTGCTCTACCACTGAGCCACTCCGTCCCTAATATGGACCAACTTAGCACTGTAGCACACACGTTTCCTTTTGAGCTCAGTTGGAGGTATTTATGAAATGAAGTCTGTTTTAGACCGAAACATTTCTTTGGGTTTGTTTTTAGACACAAGCATGTCCTTGAGGAACACCATAGCTGTTTACACGCACAGAGCAGTGTAACTAGTATTGCAATTATAAACACCACATGTTGCCATAAAAAAATAAAATAACACAAGCACACAGTCAAAACATTCACCAACACCTCCGCAAAACAAGTCCAGCCTCTTCAATACTGCTTACTTTATTTCTTCTGTTAATACTTGCATGTATGGTTACATGCTCGGCTGTAAGTAGCACAACAGACATCGAACTAAAACATCTCTGAGGCTTTCTCCTTTTCTTGTGTTTATTTTTTTTTAAACACAAATGGGAGTATGAGAGATTAAGCTACGTTTGGTGATAATTTGTTGCTATCTACAGCACAAACAAGTCTTCTAATTATTCTCATCTCTTTCTTAGTGATTTAGTGTTATTTGCCTCATAAGTTGTTCAGGATTTACTAAGTCATCATAACTATACTGACAGATGTGTTTTATGTTGAAACATCTGCTGGCAATAACAATAAAACACTTAATAAAACCGACAAATTATACACAATATCCAAATCAACTGCATGAATTCCTAATAGCATGTAAATCAAGTGGTTGCCCTGCAGGTGTCTTCTCCTTCATGTCACACCACTGAAGAGGACTGTGTTCCACACTTTTGATCCCCACTCAATGTATTCTCATTAAAACATTTGCCACAGGTCATATTACTAAGTTTCTCTGATAATAGACATGTTGCTTTCTATAGGCTTTGTTTTCCTGCTGGGAGTTGAAGTAAAGCCTGGCCGTATGAGTAATTCTGTTTGACACATATGCATTTGATCTATAAAAGCAGGAAGGAAAGGTCAAGTTTATTTCCTCCAGGGATAGAAAGTGTCCTGTTGTTCTTTCTCAGGGACAGCCGTGATACTTGGCAGTAATTAGGATTCTTTGTCAAAGATGGATTATATTTAAACTGAACATAACACTAACACTGCAAAATACAGAGGTAAAGTAGGTCCTGAGGGATCTTGGCCACCAGTCAATTTCAAATCCTGAATGATTTTAGGCCTAATTGCATTGACTCATTTCTCAAAAGCTAGTGTGAATGAAATGAAAATTAAATGCATTAGTGTTACAATGTATAGTTTAAGCATTACATCAATCATAAAAGTTCAGTATTAGTGCATTTCCATGTTTGAAAAATAATCCAAAGTGACCCTTTTTTTGAGAATTTGAGTGTCTGTTTCCGTGTCACCTTCTTGATGCAGCATCCTAACCCTAAGAACAGCAACCTAACATTCATGGCTTAAGCCACTGAGCTGTTTTTGAGCACTATTACCATATGGCATCCTCATTTAAGTATTATAAATATGAGACCTTTATTTTATTTTGTTTCGGTTCACTATTCCTCTCTGAGTGTACTCTAAATGCCAGTGTTGCTGTAAGTGATTATATATTTGTGTTACTTTTGCTCAGTCATGATATTCTACTTTACAGAGGTTTTAACTTGGTAAATAAAGTGTGAGTCTGACAGACATGGAGGGTAAATGGTCCCAGATGTTTTCAAGTGTGTCTTGAGTACGTAGCATAAATGTATGTTTCAATTGGAAGTGCAATTCCAAAACTTGCAATGCAAGCAAGCATGTCTAAGTTGAACAGAATATCAATAACCCACATCTCAAGAAGTAATGGCCACCTCTGCTCTGTCTGAAGGTGACTTTGTTTTTAATGGCTGTCACAGGGGCTTGTGTTGAAACTTAAATTGATTTGCAGTTATATTTCTCCCTCTTGCTTTTAAAACCCATGCTATTGCAGTTATTGCTGTATATGCTGATGCCAAGGTCATTTTCAACGTAAGAATGATTGAGTCTGACATTAGCCCCATTGCCTCTGAATGGGCAGATGCTTCGCTTTAGAAAGTAGGTTGCCAAGTGTCTGCTTTGATAACCCAGCAGGGTAGTGCGAGGGGAGCTGGCAGCATGTCCGGGGGACTCCCTGTGCGTTTACCCAGCGTAGGTACACTCGACTGCAGTCTGCACTGCATTAGGCAAACACTCTAGACAATGTGAAAGGATATAGAACTATATCCTACATACATATGAACTGTATGTAGCATTTTTAGAGAGCTTCTGTAAATTACAAATTAAACTGCTACAGTATCTTTCATGGTACACGACACATCTTTAGCCCAAATTAACTTATGAGTAATTATGTATCAAATAAAAGACTAAATTCTAGGCAGTCATACATTTTTATTACCTTCAGTTTTATGATTTAATTTACTAATTCTCAGTGCTATAGTGATAGATCCATCTGCTGTTATAAAAGATGGCAGGGGTTATTGTTCTTCTCTACTTTAGTAATGTCTCATATATTATTAGTGTGTTTAAAGTACCTCATAATTCTCTATACTATCCTCTCAGATAATAAAATTTGCTCTTTCCTTACTTTACTTAAATCTTATATCTCCATTAAAGTAATTTCTATTTCTATGTACTTAAAGGTATTTTTATTATTTACACTTTACAGTGCTGAGTTGCTGAGGTTTTCTTAAAAGCTTCTCTTTTTTTTTATTCTAATGGGCTAATCCAGGGATGACTTTTATTTCATTGCAACAGATATTTTAGTTTAAACTCAAATCAATTACAGCCTGGATTGGTGCAGAATTTCCTTCAAGGTTTAGGCTCACGTCATAGCATTAAATTGTGTTCCCACACTGTCCATTTGAAAATAGAAGCAGCAGCATTGCCACTTAACACAAAGAGGTAAGAGTGGACCTAGAAATCCTGGCCTTGCATATCAATTCTCTTGCTCTCCTCCTCATCTTCCTTTTGTTCCTCTGAATAGTTTTTCAAGCCAAAGCTCTTAAAAGCAGTATTTCAGCCGGTGACATTGAGATAGAGATCTTTTGTTGTGTCAAATTAATTAGCTAGGCAGTGCGCCGGCTTCATTCAGTTTAACCCTGGTTGTGTGTCTGTAGGTGGGTGTAGGTGAGTCCTTGCTCCAAGAATATTCAGGTTGTTATCCAATGTGTTCATATGTAAAAGACTGTTTTTTTGCTGCTTTTCAGTTTGAGAAGGTTGAGAGTCATCATCAGGTTATCCGCCTATTGATTGTCCCCATCGTATAGCGGGGGCTATCTTCCTGATGATCACAGAGGCATAATTGGTTTGGAATGGTCATAAAGAACTACAATTGAACTACAGTGCATGCTTCTTTTTTTCGGCTATCCTTGCAGTAATAGAAAATGAAAAAATGTATCTGTGTCTGTAGTTCTATTCAGAAAATATATGTAGGTCCTTGGACCATGTTTTTTTGTTTGTTCTAGATTTGAAGATCTAAATGTAGTTGTAATTAAAGAAGTAATACCAGTACATGTTGTAATAGTGTCCAATATTGAAGTTGAAAGCATGAATGAAATAAATAAACCCATAATTTGCTAAAGTGGTATAGAGGATTTAACTAAATGTGGGAGTCCAAAAAAACTATTTTATTTAAATATACTTTTTATTCACTAGCCTGCTGCTGCTCGCCAGAAAATCTCTCACATGTGAAGACAGCTGATGTGTTAGAATTAGCTATAAATGCTTAATCTTTCCTACTTTTCTAATTATTCTGATCAAAAGCTCACACAATTACATTAGTCACGACAATAAACAGCTATCAATATTTCTATTAGTTGATGTTTTGATGGTTGATATTTCAGTCTATCAGATACAACAGAGTTTATGTTACTTACAACAACAACACAATGGAATTCTTGTAGCACTGTTATGCAAAGGCTGCAAAAACTGCAAAGTGGTATATGAAAGTCATTGCATTCTTAGGGCAGAATTGTGTTTTACTCCACTTTTGTGCTTCTTATTGATTCAATTATTAAAACTAACTGGCTACACCTCTCAGAAAAGCAGTAGTCGCTATTGGACTTTCTTAATTGGAAATCTACACAATTTAGTTTCAAGCTCACAAAACAAGTTCTGCTTTCAACTTGGCTGCTGTGCCCTGTGCTCCTGTGGTTAAACCCACGAGCCTCATTTTGTGGTGACCCTACAACAACAATAGTGGGCAATAATAATCAAGGCTCTGGCTGAGGGGAATGAAAACAAGGGTGCGGATAAAGTGAAGATTGTCTTTTATTTGCTGCATTGACCTGGAGTGCTCTCTATTAAAGCCAGGTAAGACCAACATTATGAGAAAAGCTCAAAGATAGAGGCAGGGCTGTGCCACTTGGATTTACAGAGCCAGTCATATCCATCTCATCATTTTCTACAGAAGAGTGTGAGTTGGAGTGGGAGGTTTTGTGTATATGAAATACACCAAGAGTTATACAAAAAATACTCGCAAAAAACTTTAAGGATGATCCTGAACTTGAGAGCTTTTAATTTAAGTCTATGTCACAGAATGCAGTCATATTATATTTATACGTCTAGACCCAGGATTGGTTGAAGAAAATAGGTTCTCTTTGTACTCTCAAAGCTGGTTGTTGTTTTTTTTACATGTACTGGTAAACGTTACTTCTGTGTTTGGTTCTTTGCTTTTTCAGTCTTGTTCTCAGTGGCTGTCATTTGAATTAAGCATGACTAGCTCTGGACCACATTCATTATACTTTGTGTTTGGGGAAAACCTGCAATGTTCTTGTTGTAGACATTTTTATTGGACAAAGCACAGTTGAGGAACACTGTAGAATCAGTTGTGACTGCATCACTTGAAAAGTGCTCAATCGTGTTGGTAGCAGGGAAAGCAGAATTTTACTTATAGGACCATTGCAAGGGTAGAACTGATTTTAGTACAAAGCGTTCAAGCTGCAAATCTATTAATGTGGATGATACTGGGCCTATCCAACTGGTACAGTCACAACTTACTAAACCAGTATATTTAGAGCTACACTAACAACCTTTTTTAGCAACCATACATGCATGTTAAGAATTATTGACGGGGGAGTAGCGTGTAGAGACATGTTGAAACATAGTGTGTGTGTTTGCAGCAGTGCAGATGCAGACAAAATTATTCTGCTGAGTTGAAATCAAAGTTAGGGAGTGTTGCTTTAAGGTGAGAACCATAACACCCAGTGAGGAAAATCACTGAGGGTTATTTTTCTGCAGATGATATTTCTCCAGGGTTTTGAAGAAATGTGAAATATTTGTTAATTACGCCCACATACCTTGCTCCTACAGTATAAACTAATGCTTTCAAACAATGGATGTGTTAAATAAAAGTGTCCTCTGATGTGGCTCTTTTGCTCACATATTTATCCCTTGTCCGTCCCTCTGCCCAGTGTACATGTTTGTTTCACATTTCCCTTTTGTCTTTTTGATTTATTTTTATTTTTTGCTCTAGCTGTCACTCTCATCTGGTTCCCCCTCATCTCATGCCATAACATTGCTGCCAATGGATTCTGGCATGACTGCTCATTCCTAACTCGGGCTGGAAAAAACAGAATATCAAAGGGACATTGTCGACAGGATGTCTGCGCTGTGGGAAACCGCTCAACAGGGAGAAGCTATGTTAGTGTTTACGGAGATAAAGATTGTTAAGGGATGAAATAAATTCGAGAGAAGCAGAAGGTGTGTCCAAATAGTGTTTTAACGTCTTCAAAGAGTCAGGTCAAGAAGCAGCAATAGGAGATGTCTACTGAGGCTACTGATAAGAAGAGACTTAACGTGAACAGTGCACACTGAGTTTATTCAGTCGCACATATGTAATCACAGAAAATCATTCTGGGATAGCTCTGCTGTTAGATTACATCTCTCTGATCTGCAAAACAAAATGGAAAAGATGGTGTCCCCTCCCACTGGCCAGTTGTAAAAGCTACGCTGCCACACAACAACACCTAAAACAGATGAAAGACAAAACAAGCTTCTACAAGTTATTTGTGGTCTGCTTTAGGTCTGTGTGTTTTTCTCTCATTATCAGTTGTCAAAGTGATCATAAAGATAGTGCACAGATTTGGTGTGAGATACAAGATAACCAGGAAAACGAGAAGAAAAGCTGACAGTTGAGACAAAGTGTGTGGGATGCTAATGGATGTAATCTGCATTTAGACTAGTCAGGCATTGCTCAGTTGGATTGAAAACAATGGTGTTGTTTGGAGTGACATTCACAGCAGTTATTCAAGTGGGAGGAGCCAAATGAACATCTAAAAAAAGTTTTGTTTTTTTACCACAATAAATGCGTAAGGATATCTTTACGTTCTTTTAAAATAAATGAGTACTGTCCCACCTCTCCAAGAACCAGACCAAGAAGTACGTTCAGGTGATTGCTCAGGGGTCAGAAACCTCCTAAGCAATTTTAAACAGACATATGGATATGGTCTTCTCTTATTAGTCAAATGTGATGTTGTGATGGACAGAACTCACTAGGTAAGATTTTCTGTTCCTGGGTAATGTTTTAAAATCCCTTATAATAAACAGTAGACGGCATCATAAAGCTTGTTTTTTCACAAATGATTGCTTTTAAAATATACTATTTGGCATTTAAACCATTTTCTCCAAACAGAAGAAAAAATATCAGGTGCAGTCTGTTTAACGTAAAAGATTCTAAAAATTGTATTTACTATAAAATATGGACCTTCCTGTTTTTTTTTTAGTGCGTAACGATTGTCAGGAGCAAACGCACAGCTTTAAGATGTGGACAGTTTCCTCTGAGCTTTGAGGAGTGAAAAGGGCACAGTGTTTTTTATCAAGATGTATGCAATTGCCAAGTGCACTTCATAAATATCATCAAGATAAGATATTTGATGGTATTTAAGGAGTTACTTAACATTTTGGAGCATCCAGCAAGTACTTTACCTTGCACTTCACAAGAGATACCAGCCTTTAGCTTTTCACGTAAACAGAATGATAAAATAAAACTCAAATAATGTTTTCAAATAGAGCTGCATGATATTGGAAGAATGCGCAATATTTGATATCTACTTAAAATAATGCAATAACGATATGAACTGTGATATTTGAATAGTTGTTAACGTAGGAAAAATAAATATATAATGCTCTAGATCAGCCATTCCCAAAGTTAAGAGAGCCACGGCCCCCCTAAAATTCAGAAAATCCTGTGTGGCCCCCCAACTTTTACTCTAATATAAGACAAAGTGATGTATTTCTCTGAAAATGTTATTCAAAAAAACTTAACAAAAAAACTATAATTTGCTTAATTTAAAAATGTCATCACCAGAGAAGAACTCTAAATAGTTTTTTTAGTATTATCAAACTAAATGTTTTTTTATGTACTTATGTGGACAACCTCTGGCGACCACCCTGCACTACCTTTGTGGCCCACCAGGGGGCCTCGGACCACAGTTTGAGAACCACTGCTCTAGATTAACTTCCAGTCAGATTAAACATTATCAGTATTAAAGATTATACCAGGACTAAACCAGAATTAAACAGGTCTAAACTGGGACTAAATGTAGGAATGAACCAGCACGTCTCTTTCTTATTATGCTTTTTTTTAAGTCGTCCTATAGTGTCTAATCTTTTCTCTTTTATTCACACTTCCTGTCTCTCAAGTTCCCTCAGAGCTGGTGACTCATTCCTTTTTACCTTCTTGACCTGCCATCCTCTTTTTCTCATTCACTCGCTGTCTCCTTGTTTTCTTCTCTTTACCACCCCAGCCCATCCTCCCCCAGTCTCTGTAGTTGTCACTCAGTAGGAGAGGAGGCCAGACAAGCGAGCGTCCACAGAGGGTCATACAGAGAGGTCAGTGCCATTGGTGCCTGATGACAGCTCGCTGCTTATTATCCGGCACTGATACTGGGGACAAATTAGATCCCTGCAGTGGAGGGAGCTCCAGGTGTGGCGTTAATAGTCAGGGTGGCCATGAGTCTTCAGCTCAATGGCCAAACGCACAATAGAGTCCAGTGAATTGCTGCATATTGGTAGAACGTATTCATCATCATTTCATTTTTGGATTCTCATACAGAGTTACTAATGCAGAACATCACAGAATCACAAGGGTCACAATGCAGTAAGATTAACTGACTCAACATTTTATTGAGATTCAGAAAATGATTGGTGGTTTTGGTTTTATTTTTATTTTTATTTTGTGTGGCTGTTTTTCTTTCAATGACGATGGAACAAAATAAATGATAACATGCATTGATCCATCACCTGTGCTGTCCATCACAGTTAAAAGTTAAAACATCACTCCACTTTCACCTATGATTTAGTGTCTCTTCTTTTTCACCAATGAGCTTGTTTTGACAGCATCCCTTTTATTCACACTGCCCTGGAGTACCTGAAGAAAACATTTCTCTTTCCCAAAAAGAGGATATAGGGCTACGCAATGAGAGAAAACGGGACAGAGAGCAATGGGTGCACCATTAAGAAATAGCCTCTAAACCACATCTGACAATAGCCAAGATTGCACTTGAACCCAATTCATTGAGGTAAAGTGGCCATTTGGGGGTGTGTGCTGGGGAATTGGTGTTCAAGGAAGAATATAGAGTAGGTGTGATGTTTTTTTTTTTTTTTAATACATCCATGCATCACTGCTGCTCACTGTTACAGGTATACACAGACAACAGACACCATGATGGTTTGAATTTTACGTGTGATGTGATCCCCCTCAATGCTGCTCAACGCTAAAACGTTAAAGTGGGTTTACGGACGTGTTAATGCACTATCTGCATTTACAAGCCCAAAATGCATGACATGAGCCTCGGTGCACATTTTCCTGCTTTTGAGTGCATTCCCTTTCATTTCACAAGCTTTGAGGCATAACAAAGACCACTGGAGCTACTATATTGGCAATCACACAAATCTGCATCTACCTCAATATTTAATGAGCTGAGCAAATTAGCCGAAGCAATCTACTGAACCTTTCCTCTCCACTTTGCTGATGCACAGAAAAGCACCCCACACAAAACACACCTACACATTGCAACCCCTCAATGTTTTACACACGTCATGCTTTATTGTCAAATTAATGCCTTATTATTTCAAAGTCGGAATGGGCGTATCGATATTTTGGAATCGATACTTAATATAATACAAATAAAAAATTGAACATTTTGTTTTCTCTTCTGAAAGTTTTAGGCATTAATTTTATGTGTGAAAACCAGCCCAGGGTTTTTTTTTTAGATGAATGATCTTTAGTGCCACATGATTATGGCAGCCTATCAGATGTCAGCCTCAGTCAAGCAAGTGAGCTCGGCAGCAGTGGATGACCGAGAGAGAAAAGTGTGGCTATTCACTCATAACCGAATGTATTTTAAAAAGTTAAACGCCATTTTATTATAATTTTAAAAGCTTTACTTTCAAATAATTATGTTTGTGAGTTTTATTCATAGTTCAGTTGTTTATGAACACTATGTAATCATTTGATTTACCTTTAAGGGGCAAAAAGTATTGGTATCGGTATCGATGAAAAAGAAATGGTATTGTATCGAAAGGAAAAACGTTGGTATTGTCCATCTCTATCTCAAAGTTTTGAAATAATAACCAACACTCTGTTTTCAAAGGCTCTAAATAAACACACTGAAAGAAATGATATTAATGCTCCATCTGTCAGTCAAATAACCCTGATCAGTGATGCGAGTATGACAATAGATCTGTATATTCATAAATTATAATTAAATGCAGTTTGAACCTTGACAAGCCCGTGATTCAAAAACAGAAACATATTACTTTGAGTTATTGAGGGATGATTTCAGTGTCTACATTAAGTTGTATATCTGCTTATTCACTTTACACTTTATGTAATCTTTGTCCTTACATTTATGGACATCTTCCTAAACTTAATACTTACCACACAACTTTCAGCAGGCAGTTTTTGTGCCAGTCAAGCAGGCTATCTGTGGTTCTCATTCCATCCTGTACTCTTGTATGTTTATGCAAAAAACTTGAATGATTGTGTGCATAAGTAAGACACTGAGGTCTGGCAAAGAAATCCTTTTGTTTAAGTACTATATCCCTGTCCAAACAAAGACACCACATTCTAATCCTGGCACTCCCTCATCTAAAGCTAATTTCAGAAAGTGTTCCTCCATTGCTTCCCATTCTTCCAAGTTAGATGTCATGTGATCCATTGCATTGTGATTTTAAAGAAATAGATTAAAATGCCATTATTAACCTATTAAATTAAGTATATTATGCTATATTGTATGTTGATTCAGTATTTGCTGCTAAAGTCTTGGGTAGATGTGGGTGATATTCCCTCAAATCAATTACATGCTTGGCTTTTCATCTCTTTGTTTGAACATTATTTTATAATTTATTTATTGTTAAAGCAAAAACACACACACACACACACACACACACACACACACACACACACATAAATCATCCCCTTCTACTGCTGAAACTTTTTAAATTTTCCTGGGATTTCAAAAAACCTCAGTGTTCTCTCCGCCCTAAACTTTCCCTGAAAAAAGTAGCTTGTATTGAGACCTTTTAGATTTTTAAGGGGCAGAACTGTGTGCTGTGTGATTTTGTATATCACTTAATGGGTTGTTAGCCAGCCATTGTCTGTGAAAGGTTTCAGAAGTGCGCTTTTTAAGTGTTTAATGTTCTTTGTTTCAAGAGGCTTCAGCAAACCCTGTCAACAAGATCCCACAACCCAGACTAGAGGAACACTCTGGCCTCATGCAGGTTTCTCTTACCACACAAGTTATTAACCTTATTTCAATAAATCCCCTGATACGTGGATGTGCGGGGGAAAGGCAAACAACACAGACTACCAAGAATTATTTCACCCAGGTAAATAAAATCCTGTTAGTAAAAGTTTGTAATGAAACCGAAAATGTTGGTGTAAAAGGAGATTTTGTTATTTACTGGGTATTTTGAACAGTACCTATAGTCTCACTTCTACTTCTAAAGCAGTCGCTGTTTCTTGGTTTATGCATTTATCACCCAGCTGATGAAAAAACACATAATTAAAAGACTTGATGGGAAAGTTGAAAATCAGTGACACAGGTCTCTTGCTAACATCAAACAGCCCCACTGTAGATACCATGAACCAGGATGTTGCTATTTAGGTGATGCAAATGTGATGTTCCTGATTGTTTTTCCCTCTGCCCCTTTTTCCTGGTGTCTTTCTGGCACATCTCTCCTCCTCTGGCACCCTTGTTCCATTCTGTGCCACCCTAGTTCCTGGCAGCCACACTACTCACTGTCTAGCCCATCTGTTTCCATTCATTAGGACAGGATTCGCTCCTCTGCACTTCTGACACCTTTTCACATCGAGCTGCACAATGTAATTAAACAAGGTTGGTGGGATTGAGTTCTGAACTGTGGCCATCCATAGCCTTTATAGTACACTCCATTTCACTGGGAAACTGCACTGTGCAACAAACTATTTTCAGCTAAGGTACCATCTATTACATGTGGACATTGAAGAGGACATGTGCTCTCTTCAAGTCCTCAGAAGTGCATGTGCATATTTTTAAGTATCTTTTTGGAGTGTAGTAGCAATATGTAGCAACATAGACAAACACATTAGATAACAGAGATACGAGGAAAAAGAGCAGGCTCATGACCTAGCCACAGACCAACAGTCACACTCAGAGAGAACATATTTCTCAACAGAGGCTGGCCATTGAGCTGCCACTAACAGCCAATATGACAGACTGATGAGAATGACTCCCACAGTAGAAGGGCAGCTTGTGACCACAGGAAGATGCATGACTTGATTTCTTCATCAGCAGGTGCCAGGCCCCCCCTAACGCTCTCACACAGACCTGCATGTATGCACACGAACACACACAAACACACAGTAAATTAATCCCATACAAGTAGGTCCAGGACCTTGTGTCTCTGCCACACATTGAGGCAACCCCTGAACTGTCCATATGATCACTTGGATGTACAATTGAGGGGTTTGTGCTCTTAATGTGTGTATTGTGTAATAGTATGTGTAATATTTCTAGTATGAACAACCTATGATGTTTAATAATTGAGTACGTTGATCCATTTCCTGATATTACACACAATAGGTCAAAGTTCATTCTTACTGAAAACTCGTTTGCTTCCAGGGCATGAAGTGTTATTGTATATGCTCTTGGCAAACACCAGTGAAATTCATATTTACCCTGAAGTGGCTCTCCTCGACTCTCTTGGGCTTAGTGTGTGTGTGTGTGTGTGTGTGTGTGTGTGTGTGCGCGCACTTGTATGTATATCCCATTGACTGACCTCACACTTGGTTATCTCCTGTGTCCTTTAGCCCCTGTCACACACAGGATAGGGACTGATGAGTGGCATGGGGAGTCTCTCAAGTAAACGATACAAACCATGCATTATGGATCCTCACGTAAGTAAACAGGACCCCCTGACCTTTTGGACCAACAAAGAGGGCAGTAGAGAAATAAACTCTCCTAGCAAAAGACCAAACAGATTTTTTTTTTTTTACCACACAGAGGAGGGAAGAAGTGGGAGTCTAGACATTTTTTACATTTAGCTTATGTAAAATAAGAAAATCATCATACAGACGCTGATGTATGTAATATAATTTACTGCATGAACTCAAATTGTTTCTCAGGACAGATAGGAAAAGACCACCCTGACATTCAGCTGCTGCGTCGATTACATTTTTACATTTTGTAACATTTTTGAGTGGTAACTAGTAAATGGTATGCATTTACAGTGTACAGCACCTTTAAATTACCCTCTTGGACACACAAAGTGCTTTACATCAAAGGTGCTCTGCTTTAACTTCCAGTGCCAGTGATACATGGCACTATTTCAAAAATGTTGGTTTAAAAACTCAAGTTACAATAAATAAATATAAAAAGTACAATTGTATGTTTGTTTAGTTTGTATCTTTGTTTATACAACATCATAAAATGTTTTTATTGTTTTATAACAGCCATGGTTACTAGAGATTAGAGTTGTCCAAGTAACTCAAAGTAAAGCACTGCAAAGGAAAATATACAGCCATTTATCTGTTGAGATTGACGGAGGACCATGTGGACTAGTAACCTATTTTTGGACATGTATAAGTTCCTCAGTACAGTTCTGAACTAATAGGACCCAGATTAGAATTATAAAGGGATTAGAAAAAGCAGTAGGTATGGGCATTTGTCGCTGTCAACTAAAAAATGCCCCACATCCTGGGGATTCACCATTGTTTTTGGCACACTCCAGTGAGTAAACTGCCTAATTTCTCTGTCTGAAAGTCTGAAATCTAATCTATCTAAGTATTTCCACTGATCAACCACTCTTTGGTCTGGTCTAAAAGCATCACCCATACACACAATTTCTGAATGGACAACTTATAGCACTTGTTACATGTTTGAAAGTGACCAATAAAAATGGAAGTTCTGTCAGTGGAATTCTGTGATGCTGTCAAAGTAGTCGTAAATATAGTATAAATTGTCTCAAAATAGTCTCATAAAGTCTTACAGTTGAAACAGGAACATGCAGAGTATTATAACAATTCTCTTCATTTTCTTTTTCCAGCTTTTCAGATGACCTTTATGAATAATGAGGTTCTACAAAGGTAACCATGAGCAAGGAAGCAGCAAAGAGGAATTGAGGTAGAGTAATTCAACACCTGACAGAGAAGTGCACTGTGTGTTTGCCTCATCTTCTGTACGAAGCAAAGGAACTGCACTGATTAACGCCGACAGTCGGAAGAGCACATTGTGCCAGAGCATTAATAATAAACTCTCAAAATGCCCGTGCATGCTTTTAGAGGAGGTTACACAGCCATGGAGAGGAGAGACAATGTACAAGGATGAAGGATGAGCGATGGTCGACATCAGTGTTAAAAGATAACTTGGCTTGCATTCTTACTATCAGTGTGTCCTATTTAAAGGTCTTAAGAAGAAAAATAACTTGTTTTTTGGAGGGGATGTACTAATTAGCCATTTCTTTAGCATTAGGGGATATTTTAGTATGTACAAAGTGCTTAATTAATGAGTCAAGAAACTTAAATGTCTTACGGGGTGTTCTGCATTCATTGCCTTAGCAAATTAACACATCCACCTCATCCTTTTCTCCAGCGTGACTTTTACACTGTAGAGCACTCAGAGTGAGGAAGCATTGGTCCTCAACAGGAAGACCACAAAGGTCATAGAGCAAAGCAGTCTTAATGTCATGTATGAGGTGATTTTGTGTCATTCCAGGTTGTAATCTTTCACAAAATTTTCAGAGAGACACAACGCCACTGTAGTATTTAATTTTTATTTGTAAAAACGCTACACAATTCCAGTGCTACTTCAAGTACTTGTTAAATCATTCATTTGAGTCTGAAATAAGAACCTTTTTTCATCCATTTGCAATATATTTTGTCCATGATGATGACCTTGTGGTAATCAGAATCTTGTAAAGGGTGTTTTTCTAACGCTGTCTGAATGTTGTTTTTATGTGTAAAAATAGTGCTTTTTGTATTGTAGCAGTGAGCAAACAGGTTAATTAAGCAGATATGAACTGTATGAATAGCAATGAGAAATTTATGGATGGCTTTATTGCCCGGGGATGCTCATGATCTAGATAAACAGAGTGCAGCCTTTTAACCACCTACAATGAGTCCCCAAATGGATTTACTGACCCACACCTTCTCACTCTATATAAATATATTTCATTATTTTTGCTGTAGTTTTGATATCTACTTTATATTTCACGGGTCCATTATGAGCAGGGCTTGTTTATTAATTTCAAAATCAGCTAGGATTTGAACAAATACAAATAAATAAATAAACTGAATCTGTACTCACTTAAAGGAGACAAATGCTGCTAGAAACTCACTTCTTTTAAACTCACTTTTATTTTTGCATATAGATTTAAATTATATATAGGCATGCTAGATACAAACAAGCATTAGACTGACCTGCCACTAATACAGACTCGGTCTTTATTGTCATTGCAGAAACTATACATTTAGTCATTTAGCAGACACTTTTATTCAAAGTGACTTACATTAAGCTTTCATTCAGCAGTGTTACAGCTGGAACACCACTGGAGGCAAGGTGGGGTAAGTGTCTTGCCCAAGGACACAACAAAGGGAGAGCGGGAATTGAACCGCCTACCTTCCGGTTGAAGGACAAGCACTCTACCACTGAGCCACTGCGCCCCACACTCATTACACTCTTACATTCAAAGTATCTGTCAAACTAGCAGCAGTTTGTTTATAAAAAGAGGCGTCATTCGCCTTGTTTCATGCACAGAAACTATCAACATTAATTTAAGGAGTTTGCTTAAGCTCAAAAGGCAAAAAGTTATAATGTTGCTTTAATATTCTGTGATTGACAACTGCCTTGCAAATTTACGACTTTGGAAATATTTAAAAAGAGTGGATGTTGTCTGAAAAGTGCAGCTATATCAGCCCATCATGTTGAGTCAGTGTGTCAGCTCAGTGGGCGCAACTCCCCCAGTGTCAGATGACCAGGTTGGGAATCATTGATCTGAGCAAATCAATAGTCAGCGTGTCCATCTCCAGTCCAGTCTCAGCGGGGCACCATCTGTGTGTGTCCATATCCTGTCCGGAGCCATTGCAGAAGCCCATCAGCACGCACCAGGTGGCTGCCATCTGGGTCCTGCCGCTTAACACGCAGCAAGGCTCCCAGTGTAGGAGAGCGCTACATGTATGTGTTTGTGAGAAAGACTGGTTATTAAATGTCACGTTTGTGGGTGTGCGACCGAGCCCTGTAGAACTCAGTCTGCCTGTGTTTGGCTGTCAAAAGGATAAGTTCTTCTGAGAAAAAAGGTTACATAATTAAGGCATTCTATGGAGCTGGAGGAAAGTGCTCGTCTTGACAAATCATATCTCCATCATCAGAGCGGACAGTAAAAATATTGTAAATGAAGACCTCCAGTCATGTTGGTGTTTTTTATGATTCACTAGATTTTCTTCTAACTTTTATTTCCCCAGGGTGTTTGTGTCATTACAACCATTGCACAGAAATTATACACAGCAAGGAACACAGAAAACAGAAGAAATCAAGAGAAGTACTGTTAAAAGAAAATTGAGTTTAATCAATATTTAATAAAATAAAAATATTTGGCTAGAGCTCCCATCCACTCTTATCCCTTTGATTCATCAAATGCCAGCACAGGACGACAATGACTGATCACAGAAACATAAAGGAATAAAAAATGTTCACACAATCCTTCCAAATACACCAAAATGTAGCCCTAATAATGTACCCAATAATTTTATTTGCCCCGCCCAATCTTGCAACACTGATCTCAACCATAGCTTACTGTCAGCTTTTGCTAGGTGTGGGTCAGCAGGCGACACCTCTCTGACTTCAGTCTGAAATGTTGTTTGGAGAGGAAGGAATCCAGTACTGAATGTTTTTCATGTCTGTTTTTCATGTTTAGAGATATACGCTCAGCTCTCCTGCCAGTTGATCTCAGAATTGATACAGTCTCTTCGAATTAGAGACAAAACGTCTTCACCTTGAAAACTGAGTCCAGATGCTTTTGCTTAAACCTTTTTTCAATATGTCCTGGATGACTGAGAACCTTCACAGATCTGTAGGTAAAAGTAAATTTCACATGACTGCCTTTTTTTTCAGAAACACAACCAGATAAACAAAACACCATCATATGCCAACATATGCTATTGGTTTTTACTATGTATTTTGTTTGCATTGTATTTTTTTTGCTTGTATTGTATTTGTGTAAAAGTGCAAAGTATATAATGTACATCCATGATCTTGCATGTAGATCAGTGGTCCCCAACCTTTTATGCGCCACGGACCGGTCTTTAAGGTGTGGCGGATAAATACACAAAATAAAATGATACAAGTACCATAAAAACTTTAATATTTTCTAAATATATTAATAAACGTGTTTTTTAATGCAGGGTGCTTGGTCTCCAAATGGCGAAGCAGTTTTGAAGGCTTCATTGCCTCATAAGCGAGCCGGCCGCCGCATATTATGCAGAGCGGGTTTGGTGCGCGGGAATCACCTGTCACTATAAATCCATATTTTAAGTAGGACTCTTGGTATTGTCTGTTAAATGCAGGTTACTTTCTCTCGGAAGTCGTATGGTCTTCTTCTGTCTCCTCACTTAGTCTTTTCCCCTTTGCGAAGAAACCTTCCAAAGAAGTTTGTTTTTTACTCATTTTTCTAGCTTGGAGGTTTAATTTTAGCGGCAACGTATTACGTGACCGGGACAAGAGCCAAGAGTGAAGGATGTAATAGAGGGAAACCAGTCATTTTTCAAAATAAAACATCGTTCAGACTCAGATAATAAATAAAATGGAAATAATGTAAGTTATTTATTATTTCTCTGCGGCTCAGTACCAAATGACCTGGTGGGGGTTGAGCCCGGGGGTTGGGGACCCCTGATGTACAGTGCCTTGCGAAAGTATTTGGCCTCCTTGAACTTTGCAACCTTTTGCCACATTTCAGGCTTCAAACATAAAGATATGAAACTGTAATTTTTTGTGAAGAATCAACAACAAGTGAGACACAATCATAAAGTGGAACGAAATTTATTGGATATTTCAAACTTTTTTAACAAATAAAAAACTGAAAAATTGGGCGTGCAAAATTATTCAGCCCCTTTACTTTCAGTGCAGCAAACTCTCTCCAGAAGTTCAGTGAGGATCTCTGAATGATTCAATGTTGACCTAAATGACTAATGATGATAAATTGAATCCACCTGTGTGTAATCAAGTCTCCGTATAAATGCACCTGCACTGTGATAGTCTCAGGGGTCCGTTTAAAGCACAGAGAGCATCATGAAGAACAAGGAACACACCAGGCAGGTCTGAGATACTGTTGTGGAGAAGTTTAAAGCTGGATTTGGATACAAAAAGATTTCCCAAGCTTTAAACATCCCAAGGAGCACTGTGCAAGCGATAATCTTGAAATGGAAGGAGTATCAGACCACTGCAGATCTACCAAGACCTGGCCGTTCCTCTAAACTTTCAGCTCATACAAGGAGAAGACTGATCAGAGATGCAGCCAAGAGGCCATGATCACTCTGGATGAACTGCAGAGATCTACAGCTTAGGTGGGAGACTCTGTCCATAGGACAACAATCAGACGTATACTGCACAAATCTGGTCTTTATGGAAGAGTGGCAAGAAGAAAGCCATTTCTTAAAGATATCCATAAAAAGTGTCGTTTAAAGTTTGCCACAAGCCACCTGGGAGACACACCAAACATGTGGAAGAAGGTGCTCTGGTCAGATGAAACCAAAATCAAACTTTTTGGCAACAATGCAAAATGTTATGTTTGGCGTAAAAGCAACACAGCTCATCACCCTGAACACACCATCCCCACTGTCAAACATGGTGGTGGCAGCATCATGGTTTGGGCCTGCTTTTCTTCAGCAGGGACAGGGACGATGGTTAAAATTGATGGGAAGATGGATGGAGCCAAATACAGGACCATTCTGGAAGAAAACCTGATGGAGTCTGCAAAAGACCTGAGACTGGGACGGAGATTTGTCTTCCAACAAGACAATGATCCAAAACATAAAACAAAAATCTACAATGGAATGGTTCACAAATAAACATATCCAGGTGTTAGAATGGCCAAGTCAAAGTCCAGACCTGAATCCAATCGAGAATCTGTGGAAAGAACTGAAAACTGCTGTTCACAAATGCTCTCCATCCAACCTCACTGAGCTCGAGCTGGTTTGCAAAACTGATAGAGACATACCCCAAGCGACTTACAGCTGTAATCGCAGCAAAAGGTGGCGCTACACAGTATTAGGTTAAGGGGGCTGAATAATTTTGCAGGCCCAATTTTTCAGTTTTTTATTTGTTAAAAAGGTTTGAAATATCCAATAAATTTCGTTCCACTTCATGATTGTGTCCCACTTGTTGTTGATTCTTCACAAAAAAATTACAGTTTCATGTCTTTATGTTTGAAGCCTGAAATGTGGCAAAAGGTCACAAAGTACAAGGGGGGCGAATACTTTCGCAAGGCACTGTAGATGACTTGTGGCTGTCATTTGATTTAGGAGTAGAAGGCAAGCCTGGAGCTCCTGAATGCACCTTCTGTATTATTCTTTCTGCTGCAGCATCTATCACTGCCACCAGCAACAAGCCCCAAGCACCGAGCAAGCTTGTGCCCCAGTGCATACGTCTGAGGGATCCATGTGCATGTGTTCCATGTGGGTTTGGACCATCGCAAGTGTGCATTTACATCAAGTACAGTAAACCTGGGCATTTGCGGAGGCTTTGTCCTATATCTCCCAACAGTGCAACCTGCTATCAGTTACAGTTACACAGGCTGCGCTGTGGAGCAGAAAGGTAAACACACTGTGAAACACTCTCTTGGTCTCTGGTGAAAGCAGCAGTGGTCATACATCACCAGAAAGTGACCTGGAAAAAAAAAAAGACAGATTTGGGTTCACAGACACAGGTTGTTTCATAAGTAACTGAAAAAGATGAAGCTTGTGGTTAAACTAAAAACACATGTGAGCAAGCATTGGATCACAGGAAATGCTGTAGTGCAAAAAGCACAATACAGTGTGTAAGATCTGTGGAGCGACAAAGCAGATTGTAATCACATGCTTGTATCAAAGGCAAAAATCCCTTAATTCTGCAAAAGAATAGAATTAGCAAAAATGTTAACATTGTTAAAATAAATGTAAAAAAAGCTTACGTTTTGAATGTCCAAAACTTTTTAAATCTTCAGCTTTTTATCTCAATAATTGTGCATTAATCATGTCTAGTTATGGTTTTAATCCCCTGTGCGTTTCAGTTCTCATAAAGGTTTGATCTTTTTTTTTCCCTGCTTTTTTAAAATATTCAACATGCCTTTCAGAAAGATGACCCTTATTTGCATTTGGATGGCTGGGCTTTGTCTGTCCTTTTAGCTTTTTTGAGTTTAAGCGGATTGTGTGCTGGCTTTTTTCCCACACCAAACCCTGTCCCTGAGTAGCAGGTGATTTTCGTGGCAGGAGTGGCTGCTTGTCCATACAGACGCATTACTCTGTGGTTACTTAGTGTAATTTCTCACAGTTTCACAAGCTGTCGAATGAGTCATCTCTCCTCTTTCCCTTCTTCAGGTGTCAAACTTAGACAGGAAGTCAGCGGATGTAAGCCCTTCTGCTGTAGTATGACTCAGTTATCTTTAAGCACAGCTGTTCCACTGAGGAGTGTTGACACCCCTCTTGTTGCCAGGATGAGTTTGATTTGGGCTTCTGTCATGGAAGCTGATGCATTTAAAAAATAAAGACCACAGAGATCACAGAAAACTGCAGCGTGTGTTGTCATTTAAAATTCTGACCTTCAAAGTGAATAAATTAAACACTGGAGTGAAGTGATATTACAGTTTGGAGAACAGTGCATTAAAACTCATAATAACAAACCCACTTAAACACACCCTCTGAGTGTGTGTGTGTTTTAGAAAGGCTTTTAGACAAAATTCTTCTAGATACCACAGTATTTAGCTTGATTCTAATTTTAAGGCACACTTTGTTTTATATATTGTGTTTATTTAAAAGTGTCTATATACGGTAAATTAGATACACATAAATAAAATCACAATATGCCTATGGATTGTGTTGAGGCATCAGGATATAACCCCATCTTCCCAAATCAAATGTTTCTGAACCAAAATAAGCTAATCTTATCTTCCTTGTGATTTTTGGTTGTTTTTAATAGACAGTCCACTCTAAAAATGTACCACTATTGACCATTGATGAGATAAATAATTGAGAGGGATTGAGGCCAGTATTCATAAATGAGATATGTATTTAACTGGGTCAAGTATTAGCCAAAAAGACATTTGAAAAGAAATAAGAGAAGTAAATGATTTTATTATACATTTTATTCATTTTGGTGTCTTGGTAATATCCTATTAAAGACTGAAAATAATACACTTTGTCATAAAATTCTATAATGAATGGATATTTATGCTTAGTATAAAAATATTTGATAATAGACAGGTACATAGATCTTACCCTTTCACAGACACAGTTTCAGAAACATGTTTTGTTATCTTGGATAGGTCACAGTGTCATCGTCTGAGCAGTCTGTAATGCTGACGTTTACATCAGTGCACTGGTAACGCAACAGTATTGTTCTGTTATTATTTTATGATGAAGAAAATCTTAGTCAGGCTTAATGAGCCGATAAGTTTTAATCCCTAAACCCCTGAAAAGATAGTTTTTAATAGTCTTCCAATGCTTGTCAGCGTCATTAAGGATAGTATACTTATAATAATTAAATGCTTCTTTATCATGACTCAAAACTGTATGTGTGTTACAAATGTAATACATTTATAGTCCTTTTAAAGCAACATTTAAATGCAATTGTCTTAATGGAGCTGTTGTTTTAATGTAGCGAGTACTCTGGGTTAAACAGAGTCATTTAGCTGCCCACATCAATTAAAGCTTTGTGAATGAAACATGGGGCAGGCAGTGTTCGATTCCCGCTCTCCCCACAGTTCATACTGTTGTTGTGTCCTTGTCTCCAGTGACAGTACCAAACCCACTGTCCAATGTCCTACACACATACATACAACATAGGTATCTCCTTTCTCCATTCTCCTATCTCCAAGACACAGAGTTTCAAAATAAAGTGCGATACAGCAGTGAAAGCAAAACCAAACAGTGACAGGAAAGATACTTTTTTAAACTGCCTGCACAAGAATTCCATTGCTTCCATTGTTTTTCTCATTTGTAAGTTGAAAGTTCCAAAACATGGTCTTAGAATGGAGTCATTTAACAGTCATAACAAAATACACATCCATGTCCAAACCTGAATTTGGACAGCATCACTTCAAATTTGTAGTGCCCACTTTTTATTTTCTGAGGGTGAAAACTGACAAACTTGAGTAACCGGTCTCTGATCAGGTCACACAAACACTCCTGGACTTTTCAGACTTTGTGAAATCTCTCACTTCTTTATAGCTTAAGATATTTAGCAGATAATGTAAGTAGCTAATTAGGTCTGATATTCTGGAGACACACACTGTCCTTGTTGAATGGCAGATGAATTTAGTTGATACAGTCACACACAGACGCATTGCAGCGTGAAATGGAAAGGTGGCTTTACCAGAACATGTTTGTTTTCTGCTTTATAACAGCATTGAAAGTGCAATTAAAAATGCAAGACCTATGAAATGAGGTTTGGCAATGAAGCTTTGATTTGATTTTAAATCATCACCCTGGTATGTCCTCATAAATGTGGCATCATGTCAGTTTTACTGTACATTAAACAGGATTTCTTGTAATCAAGTTATCACAAGCCATTATGATTTTAAACAAAAAATGAAAACTTTTTTAAATATTCTCTTTAATGTGACATGCTTAGCTGTGAAGCATTGGCATTAAAAATAACTCATTCTTGTTTATTAACTATTATCTTAATACAGCTGTTGAACTGTTATGCTTGAATATAATTACTCATGACTAACTCTCTATAAGCACTTTATATGTCACTCTTCCTTAAACCCGATTCAATGCTGAGCAAACAAAAACTACCAACCTACTATTAAACAATGGTTTTCTTATGAAATTTATAGAAACCATATGACTCCCAATCTTCTGATAGATTGAACAGACTTGTGTATTTATTGCTTTGTTTACTGCTGTTAAATAAATCATGCTAATCTGACTTTGCCAGTCACAGTGGATCTGGGGCTCAGAGCATAAAGGTCCCCCTCTCACACACACACCCACACACACACACACACACACACACACACACACACACACACACACACACACACACACACACACACACACACACACACACACACACACACACACACACACACACACACACACACACACACACATATCCAGCCAGATAAGCACAGACAAATGCACACACATGCAGTCAGTTGGAAAATTGTTTTGTGGTGATTTGCTGTTTGTATGAGGAGACGGAGTGTGAGAAGCATGGCCAGTCTGTTAAAATGCAGACAAATCCCTGACACTTAGTCTGTTATCTCTTCCCACTCTGATGCCATTTGCCTTCACATTAGACTGCTTTTCCTGATGGATCCTGAATCTGTGGAGACAGTAATATCACTATAAAATACCAAAATGTGCCATTTTAAGTGAGCAATATTTTCATCTTATTTAATTGTATAGATTAACACAACCAATGATCTATTTAAAAGTAGAAAATTTGGAACTCAAAATTGATTGTGCCTGCTTTCAGAGCAATCACAGAATGAATAATAAAACATTTTAGCAGCAAACCCTTGTTGAAAATGTTTAGCTGCAAAAATGTTTGACTTTTTTACAGCATTTGATCAATTAGCCCCAATGATGTGAGAGTAACAGTGAGCAGAGAAATCCTGAAGATTGTTTAATATATCACAAATCCAGATGCACCTCTTCACCCCTTCCTTTTATATATATATATAATATATATTATGTTTTTAGGCATTTTTTTGTGCTCTGTGCTCTATGCCCTGTGGAGCCACACAAGCGCCCCTTGTGGCCTTGAATGAATTTTCAAAACGGGTACTTTTAGTAGCTAATAAATGGTTGTTTTAGCTTTGTTATCATACCATAAACCAGTGGCTCCCAAACACTGGTCAGGGGAATTAAACATTAAAAAAGAATGACACTATGCTAAGAATAACAAAAGGGCTCCAGAACTATGTTGTGTGTTTGATCTTCTTGAGTGTGTGTAAAACCTGTTAAAGTCTAAAAACACTAATTGTCTATAGGCTTTTTAATACTTTGTGCGATTATATAATTTTATGTTATGTTAGTTAAATGTTAGTGTCTGCTGATGTATTACAATTTTTGGTGCCGCATTTTTGAAAATTGTTTTATGCTTTTACCTTATTTAATACAGCCAATAAATAAGAAATCACAGGGTAAAATGTTACCTCTGTTGCTCACTACAGTGAACTTCTTAGTATAAAAAAAATCAGTTGATAGATTTGTTCCTCCTTTGTATGCTCTCTCTGAGATTTCCTGCTGGAGTTTGTTTCAGAAGTCACGGAGCAAAATGGTGATTTTGTGATTTTTAATTAAGGCCGTTGGTTATGTCTTTGGCTTGATTATAACAGTGTGGCACAGCCCGGATTGCATTGGAAGAAAGCAGGCAGCTTCCTCACATTGCTTCTCATTAGAGACACTCCCGGGGCCTCATCAAAGATCTCCCTCCCTCGCTGCATCCCTGCCACTTCCCTCCCTTCTTCCATAATGTGCCATTTTCCCAATGCGCCGCTCCCTACAGCTCCAGGACATGCTTAACAAACACGGCAGCAAAACTCATCCCTGTGCTAACTTTTCATCCTCCTGCTCCAACATCATTCACTCACTGTAGTTCTTTTTCATTAACAAAATATCCTGGCAATGATGGATGTTTCATGTCTACAGCATAAATGGAAATTTTGGCTAGCATGGTGAAATGTGATGCCATGAGACTACGTAACCACACTAATATTTTATGATTAGACTACTAAAAAATAAAGCAAGTTAGAAAGTATCTGATGTCAATAAGAGTTTAATTAGTTCCAAATATTTAGGTTGTTGCCTATAAATCAGCAAATCATTAAATGAGATTTGGGACTGATGAGATGTCTTTATCAGGCCTCACTCACAGCTAAAAATACACTCTTTCATAAGCAGCCATGGAAACACTACGAGGTGAAGCAGCCCACTTGCAGCTCATGAAATATTAGTGATGCAAGAAAGTTGTTAAAGGAAAAGTAGAAAACACAAAACAGAAAATGTATTTTGCTTTCAATAATGTCTTGTGTGTGTTTGTTAATGAAGCAAACAGGTTAGGTTCGAACTTAAAATAAAAGAGTCTGATTGTTATTTAGCTAAGTGTCTGTATATGCACTCACCATGCAGTCGATGAGACTTCTGTTTTCTGGTTGAACAGAACCTGACAATCCACTGGTGAACATATCATGCAAAATACAATTTTAACATACAATGGGAATTTTTATTATTTTTATTTATTGCTTTTATTATGTGTGTTTGTGTGCTTAGTTGTAGTTTTTCTGATGCTTTATATTTTTGACACAGCTGACAAATAAGGTTTGTTAAAATGATAAAGAAAGGGCAGGACTTGAATAATAAACATATTTGTCACGGTTAAGTCATGCAGGTCTTGTATTACACTATGTGTTCTAATAATCTTTTATTTGGCCATTGGGGTGAGTCAGAAAAGGAAGAAAATAATGTAAAAGCAAGTTGGAAAAACACAGTGAGCTATTCTTTATCCACGCACTTCTCTTCTCCTTCTGTTACCTTTTTATGTTCCTCTCTCCATTCACAGAAAATTGCTCTGAGACCTACTAGCTTCTGCTTTGGACCTCTCACATGGGAACTGGCCCTGGTCTATGATCTATGCCTCATGCACTTCTAACTTTAAGTGCAATGCCATCAGCTCAGCCAATTAAGCCTCCTGTTCCCCTGAAGTCCTGCCTTCCTCCTCCAACAGCAGTCATTGGAAATGAAAATAAGGCAGCGGGTTTCCCCAGACAGCCAGAGAGAACAGCCTCATCAGGTCCTTGCTTGTATTGAACACATCAAGGTTCTGAAGTGCACCCATACTCTGGACTTAAAGAGGATCCTAGCCTTCGATCAGTCAGTTTTTAATCATCTAAGGTTAATAAAGATCTTGTCAGCTCATTGTCTGGTCTTGTATGAAGGCAGCCACAAACACATACTCATGTTCACCTTCTGAATACTAAACCTTCACAGGTAAATTGCAGTCAAGTGCTAAGGGAAGAAGGTGGGAAGTGCAGTGAGTGTATTAGGCTCCAGATTTTTAATAATGTCATCTGGGACACAATTGGAATTCCATTTGTTTCCTAGCCGGTCACTGCTCCCCCAGCCCTTTGTAAATATTTAGAAAGCAACACAAGAACAAATACATAATGAATGGATTTTGTATACCACTAAAGCTGCTTCAGAACTGCTGAACACAAGCACAAAAAAATAGTCATTTTCATTTTCCCCACAACTGTTTCTGCTTTTATTGAGCAGAATTAAAGCAGCGAGTGGATTACTTCACTGCGTCTCATTTATATTCAAAATGATAAACACAGAGTTTCAGATAACTTTAAAATAATGTTTTTGATTTGAAATATAATTAGCGCTTGTGTTTAATTTTCACATACATCTCTTCTGTAGTTAAAAATGGTCAACTATAATAACTGTTGGTGTCAGTATTCACCTCTTACCGGTCTCAGATGAGATGAGTGTAGCGTATGAGCTATAATATATTTTGTAATAAGAAACATTAATTTAATAATTTGGGTAAATTATCAATTATTAATTTTTATCATCAAAATTGTCCCGTAAAGGGGCACCAAAAATAACACTGTAGCGTATATAGTGTCATATACAAGGGTATGTTTGTATAAACATATAGAAGATTAATTTTAATAATTTCAATAATTAATTTTGATATTAATATTAGTTCATTAAAATTAATTTCTAATTAAAAGGGGGCACCACCCTGGTTTTAACAGGTCCAGAGAAACTGTTTAGCCTAGTCTCATTAATCTTAAAGGAAGAGAATTCTATTGTTTTCGAACATTTCTTAATTATAAACAGAGAAACATTAATGTCTTTTATGGGGTTTTATTAAAAATCACACAGATCTAACACAGGTATAAGGATAACTTAACATTGGAACAGGGAAAGGATAAACACGAAACACAGGAACGAACGAAGGGTTAAATACAGAGGTAAACATTTGCTTCCACAGGGTTTGTGAAACCAGAGGAATGTTTAGACAATCTAACTGATGGCATTTAACTAAAGGGGCTTTTAACGGAGAAGGGGTGGCGATTTTGGGCAGAGGACATTTAACGACACCAAGGCTGTTGCAACGTGTAACGAGAGGACTTACTCGGTCCGATGGGTCGCTCGGTTAGGTGGGTCACTATCAGCGATCCGGGCGTCCTGAATGTTGGAGCATTCTGGGCGCTTCCTGGAGCGTTCCACACCGCAGATTGCCGTCGCGTACGCGTCTCGCCCAGAGGGTTTGCAGCCGGGATGTAGAAAGGGATGTCCAGTTGTTGCTCAGAGCGCCTGGACCTCCGTGTGCCATTAAAAGTCTTGGACAGGTCATTGCAGTGTCAATGAAAGAGTTCTCAGCTGTTTGCTGGTTAAAACATGCTTCTGTGCGCGCTCCTTTGGGAAGGGAGCGGGCGCTTTTAGCAGGCACAGTCTTAGGACGAAGAGTTTACTCGCGCTAACACGAGGCTCAAAAGCTTAGCCGTGGTGGCATTAGCGGTCCTGAGTGGACCATAGACGCAGAGGTCAAGAGGCGAAAAGCAGAAGAGAAAGAGTTTTGGCTCGCAGCCAGCTTTTATTAACTTCGAGCCGGGGGGCGCTCTTCCGGCGGAAGAGGAAGTTGGCGGAAGAGGAAGTTACTTGGGAACGTCTTAAACTAAAGTTTTAACTAAAGTTTTTAAAACATTCCTTTTGTTTCAACCCATTCTCATAACACATAACACACATTTATACTTGCAGGATTATACAAAGAAAAGTCGAGTATTATGGATACGTAGAATATTGTTGAGACATTAATTACATTTCATTTAAAACAAAACGGAAACCATAAAGGGAGTTATTGGTTTGCAACTCCTGTGTCCTGGAAAAGAACAGTATAAACAACACAATATCAAAAATACATTTTCCTGTAATGTAAGAATTACGAAATTGTCTTTTGATGATTGGATAGAGTCATTTGTTCATTTGACCACCAGGGGCGGTCTTTGATCGTTCTTGGATGTTAGGATCAAAAGCATTCCAATTGTCAATTAGAATGTAGACAGAGCGCTCTCTGGTAAAGAGCACAGTTCTTGAATCCAGCTAACACAACAAACTTATCTTCAGTTTTATGGTTAAAAAGACATGGCACCGGGGGGGGGTGGCACTGGTCCTGGGCCACCTTTGATCCTGGTGCCCTGTGAACCCAGGTTCCACTGCTTGTAAAAGCAAGAGCAAAGTCATTAATAGCATTTCTTGTCCATAAAGCACTTTGGCCAGGCTTTTATCTGAAAGAAAACAGTGTTAAGTTTGAGGCTTGTCTCTGAAGGCCTCCGGTAATGGAGGAAAAAGGGGCAGGACAGTTAATCCGTGGGGATTCCACTGGTGGTTCTGCTACATGAGTAAGGCAAAAACATAGAGGCATCCTTTTCTGGAAGTAATATTCAGTATATATAGGACCCACCCCTTGAAGCCCATCACATGAGCTTTATGACTTGGTCTTGTGGTAGGTGCAGGAATGGCTTCAGTTTGTGGTGAAGTCCATGGTGACAGTCGGAGTGAGGTTGAAATAGACCTGCTGTTTCTTTTATTTGATACTAAAGCTTTCTCTGAATATTACGCCAATATATTTAGACTAAACAAGACGCTGAGCCAAGAATAGGGAAAGGCTTTTGTTTTGTCAGTTGTTGCTTCTCTCAAAGAACAGTCTGTTAATGTTAGTAACCCTTGCTGTTGGTGTTATGATACTGGGTATTTGGTTGTTTAAATGTTGCTTGATTACATGTTTGATCATAATTGATAGGTTTTACACTGTGCCAGGAGCAGGGCTGTAAAGTAAAAGAAGTGTTTTAAAATGAACAAGTGATTTATTTTATATGACAATGCTCTGAATGAACAGATTTTAAAAGCAGTCGGGCTGGAATATGACACAGCTATTTGTTGGCAGTGAGAGCTTACCAGCAGAGCTCTATGCAATATCCATTTATTCCCCTCTACTTATCTAGCCCCTTTGCTGTGACGTTCATTTGCACCCTGTAATTAACTCAGCATATCTCTGTCATGATGTGGAAATAAACCACAATTTAGTTCCAAAGGCAATTTAAGCCTCCGTGTGAGTGAGCGTGTGTGTGCAGTAGTAATGGTAAAACAAACGGTAGCAAGAGGTTAATGGGAACCAAATTAAAAGTGAGATTAGACACTGATTAGGTTGTATTGTGAGGCAAGAACCAGATGAAGGCGAGAGCAAAGAGGGGGAGGAAAGAAAGAAGCAAAGACATTACATTTTAAAGGTGGGGTCTGTAAAAATCTGAAGTAATGCTGACTTTAATATAACAATTTAGTATACCATTAAATGTAATTAATTCAATTGACAGCACACGGTTTTAAATCTGGTTGTATAGAGTCGGATTAGAGGCAATTTTATTTGAATCAGCGCTTGTTTTATTTAGTAAACTAATATCTTTTAAAATAAAAGATGTGAGATGTGTTTTCATTAGTGGTGGGCAACTAATAAAAAATTCATTCAAAAATGAAGTCAAAAGTAGTGTAATGTGCACTTTTTTCAGTTTTATTTATTTTGGAAGGCAAACACAATAAAGGGGCAGCAGTCCCTTTACACAGTAGCAGTTGAAGTATTTCTTGTAAATCTCAACTTAAATATTAAAGTAATCAAATTAAATATAAAACCAAAGCTATTTGCAACTGCCAAGGCATTAACGTTTTATCTAGTTTGCTACGTTGTAGAAAAAGAAGTTACTCAGAGTCCAGAGCCACCATCAGAACTTTATAACAGGCACCTTAAGAGCATGAGCTGGTTGATTTAAAGCTACAGACGTCCTGAGTGACTGACAGCCTGAGGAGCAGAAGGTATCTGGCAGTATCAAGAAAGAAAAATCTGGTCATCAAAAGAGAAAATAAAAGAAAGTAGAGGGAGAAAAGTTGTATTGAGGGAAAGCAGGAGGAAGGTGAGCTGAGCTCCAGTCCAAAACTGAGCTAGAGTAGTTTAAATTGTTAGCTAATATCAACAGCAAAGGGAAAAGGGGAGACATAGCTACACTCTAATCTAGTCATAGTCTTTTCGCGGTTGTTTACGTTGTTTTTGTTGAATTTAATTATGCAGATTAACCTCACACTATATTGCTGGGCTTTAGAAGAGACTTGGGCCAATTATATGTTTGATTTCAAAGACAGAATATTTCCTTGTCTACACAAATCTGCATTAGAGTCTATCTCTAGGATATGTATGCGGGGCCGGGGAAAGTTGTTTCATTTTTGGTATTTGACTCTGTTACTCAGAGATGGTTTGGATTGGACAAACCAAAGTTTTACACAATAAACTTACATCTGTCTGTTAATAGTCAAAACCATTTCAAGATGATTACAGAAAGTACATTCTTCACAATTTGCATTTGTAAGGAGTCAGATGGGTTTGGGGATGGTTGCCACACATTAGATATACAATATATGTCAGTGTTAATAAAATGATTATTATCAAAAATGTAAGTTATAATAATATTACAGTGTTATTTATTTATCATCTTTGATCGGATGACAATTATAGATTTGTCTAGATGAGTAGGCCTTATGTGCAGATGTCAAAGATTCCGATTGATTGATTGATTGGGAAGGGGACGAGTGCTTTGAAGGTAGTGAGGAGGATGAGGAGAAGACTGAAGACACTAGAATGCAGAGTTACAAAAAAAGGATGAAAAATGAAAATGAGTAAATCAGTTTCTATACCAGTCAGTGCAGGCTATAAACCAGCAGGGTAATAAAATTTAAATAGTGATAAATAAACTACTGCGACTGTAAAAAGTTACAGGGATAAATAAAAAATGTATATTGCTTAAGGTTTCGTATACAGAACATGTTATAAGAGCCCACCAAGATGGTTTCCACTTTGGTGGAATGATCTACCTGCTGCTACAAGATCAGCAGATTCTGTAGCCATCTTTAAAAAACGCCTGAAAACACATCTTTTCCATCAACACCTGACTGACAAAAAAATGAATTGTATGTCCTTTCTATTGATTCCTTCTCTATTTTAAAAAATAATATATTCTTTCCTATCCTTAGCTTTGTATACTGTGTTGGGTTCTAACTGACTAGTTTTTGGTGCACTAGTCATGCTTTTTGCAACCTTGTGTTGTTAAAATTTCTTCCATTGTTTTCCTCACTTGTAAGTCGCTCTGGAGAAAAGCGTCTGCTAAATGACTAAATGCAAATGTACCTAGGGCCCAGCATTTCATGCTACACCCCGTACTCAGGCTGCTTTTTGTGGTGCAGGCATAGTAAATAGGTGTTGTCCCACACGCTTGGGGAAGTTAGGTCCACTCATGTTGCCACAGATTTGGTTAGAGTGACTGGCATCACTCCCATCACACCATTGTCTTCTTTCAACTCAAATCGGATGTGTTGTATTGCTTTAATAAACAAAATGAACATTGTGCTCTGCTTTGTGCAACAAACTATGTTACTATAAAAAAATCTGCTAAAGAGAAAAGATCATGTCTTTCTATTTTATTTATTATATTTGTTTAATTTAGTCATTTTCTGTTTTATCTCATTCAGAAACATTTCTAATTAGTTGCATTTTAGGGGGTTGTAAAGCGAGATGTCATTTGTGTCGAGGAACTCTGACAGTGTCTTCATTAGCTATGGCTCTACAGCTAAGCCTAGTAAGTTCAAATGGTGGAAAGCTTTAAATGTGGCATATAAATTCTTTAGAGTATTATCTGATCACTTTAAAGCAGTATATCTTGATTTAATAGGGTTTCACTCCAAAGGAATCATTTACATTTACATTTAGCAGACGCTTTTATCCAAAGCGACTTACATTCACCAGTTTACATTTACAGTTGATGCTTTCTTTCAAAGCGACTAACATTAAGGTTCCATTCACCAGTATTACAGCTGGAACACCACTGGAGGCAAGGTGGGTTAAGTGTCTTGCCCAAGGACACAACGACAGTATGAACTGTGGGGAGAGCGGGAATCGAACCGCCTACCTACCGGTTGAAGGACGACCGCTCTATCACTGAGCCACTGCCGCTCCATCATTAAATGTTTGTTGTTAGGATTTCCAGTTTCAAACCCTGTCCTTTTGTATTCATACTCTCTAAGCACATTTGGAGTTTAACTCATTTGGAACATTATCTTGAAGTCCTTTCACAGGATGAACACAAAAAAACAAGGAAAAGATATCTCTGATCAGCCACTTCATTTACTGCTATTCAGTATGCACAGTTTTTATCAAGAGCATCAGAACACAATCAGCCCCAAAGCAGGTTTGTTCATCTTATTTTATGCATGCACCTCTCTTGTTTGTTGTGTTGTTATTTGTTGATGGGCTTTCTCTTTCGTATTACCAGAACAAATTTAATTAGAGCTAAGGAATACAAATCAGTGTTCACCCACTGAACACTATTTGCTCCTCTAATAAAGGACGAAGAGAGGGGAGGGAAAGAATTACAAGTTGGCTTTGAGAATTCAAAAGAGACATTTGTACTGTATATATAACATCGCTATAATAAGAAATAATAGAATGAGAAAGAAATTAGAAATTATAGATTTTTATGACATATCTCCATAAAGTATTGGTGAAGAAAAGTATTTAAAATAAATTTGATTTTATTGATATAGCCCAATATCACATAGTACATTCACATATACGCCAATAATAGATGAAAATGAATGTGTGTGTGAAGGCCTTCACTATTCCAGTAACCTTTTCATTGTATCTGTGTGGTTCCAAGACTCATTCACTTTAACACAACAATTTTGTCATGGTTTTATGGATAGTTAACCATAGTGGTAATTGGAACTATAAATAGTTTTAAATCCCACAAAAGCGCAAAACCTTTATAAAGATGGTCTAAACAGAATTTAAAAAGTTCAATAGAAGGCATGAATCAAGAAACCAAACAACTGCAGCATAAAAAACTGGTTCTCACTTCACCCACCTTGCCTCCAGTGTTTGTGGCACTGGTGTGTGAATGTGTTAGTGTGATTGTGGTGATGTGTTTGGTGGTGGTTGTGCCCCAGGGCAGCTATCGGTGGGTCTATTGATGACTAATGGCTGCAGAATGTTGGTTCTGCTTAGGCTGCTGTGAACACAGGCTGGTTCAACAGAAAGCACCAAGGTTTTGAGAATATTTTACCTTCTTCCTATTGTTCATGTCTGTATCTGGACTGTGCCACAGCAGAGTGGAGTCATGAGCATGACTTTGTCTCAGAATGTTTAATAATCCAGCCTGGATGCGTGCGTGCGTTTTGTGTGTGTGTGTGTGTGTGTGTGCGTGTATGTGTGTGTGTGTGTGTGTGTGTGTGTGTGTGTGTGTGTGTGTGTGTGTGTGTGTGTGTGTGTGTGTGTGTGTGTGTGTGCGTGCATGCGTGCGTGCGTTTGTGTGTGTGTGTGTGTGTGTGCTGCTGGACTCCTATCTGCTCAGCCAAAGAAACTCAACTCAACTCCTTTTCTTTCAATTCATTAGCTCCCCACTAAGGTTCCTCACTAAAACAAGGCCCAAGCGCCACTTGTGTAATATCTGACAAATCTTAATAAAGAACAATTCTCAGCAAAAGCATGCAACACTTTCTGTTGTGGACATTCTTTGAATTACACACCATAGTCTAGTCTTTAGAATTAAAACACAAACTATTACACTACTACTTTACTTTACTCTAACTATGTGCATTATAATGAAGAAATAGCATTACATTACGTTGTCACGACATACCTAAATAAATTATATCTTATATATTATATTTCCTTATTTTGCTGCAATCATAAGTACAAAGTTTTATTGCCTCCTACCACTTTTAATACAGCTTAGCCCTGTGGTTCAGGTAAAAATGGTATTTTTAATATGGCCTCCAGCACTCTTTCTTGCCTACCACTTCCTTCAATAAATTTGTACAAAGCAGCCAATTCAGAAACCCAAACAATTTGTTTCAAAGTTCCATAGAGAGTGGGTAGGCAATATAGAGAACATTAACTCACATTTTTTTCATCTTTGTGTATGTGTCTACAAAACCTGCTTTGTCCTGTCCTGATTATAATGTTGTCCTGAGAACATTATAAACTTTTGCATTTTCACCTCCTAAACCAAACTCCGGGGTCTTGTTAGGCGACCATGTTGCTTGTCTGAGCAGGTTCTTTAGCAGTTTTGCCCCAGAAATCTCCTCCAACACTTGGCATTGATAAAGTGTTACGATGGGCTTCCCTTTGGTCACACATAGAGAATTGGCATTAAAGCTGTGGCAAAATCTCACCTAATCAAAATCAGAGAGAGTAGGAAACAATAGACAAAGAAAGGCAGAAAAGGAGCCAGCACAACCGAGTACTGATGCAGAACATAGACAAAGAAAGGCAGAAAAGGAGCCAGCACAACCGAGTACTGATGCAGAACATGCAAAAACAGCTTAAATGGAAATAATATGAATAGAAAAAGGAAAGTGTTTGTGGTCACAAAACATTCACCAATATTTGTAAAAATAATTATCTTTTTTGGCCCAGCAATAGACATTTATTTACAGATGCATTAGTTAAGTTTCCAAACTTCTCTAACAACTTTTCAACAACAAAAGATAAATTAGTCACATGGTGATTGTATTAAACACTATCTAGATGTTAGCGCCATTGGAGAGCAAACATGCTCAGTACAATATGCTCTATCTGGTTCATGCTGATTCTGTCCACACAGTTTAGACTCATTTTACCAAGTGTGTATGTGAGCGCAGATTTGTGCAGGGTGTGTGCAAACACAGAAACCGATAAGCACTCAACTCAGTGTGAGTGTGCATGAGGCTAATTGGGCAGTAATAAAACCACTGGCTTAATTACTTATACAGACATTAAGCTTGTCACAAGCAAGAATCTGAATACCCAAAACTCATTCAAGGTCAGAACTGAACATTAACAACTGTTTCTTCAAAATAGTTACTTCCTGGGCTAGTGCAAATGCTCTAGATTTCAGAAGATTTATATACATTATTGTTCAAAATAATAGCAGTACAATGTATTTTTTATTGCTAAGTGACAAACAAGTTACCAGTAGGTGCAGTAGATTTTCAGAAAACAAACAAGACCCAGTATTAAGAGTATGCACGCTCTTAAGGCTGAGCAATTGGGAAATTAGTTAAAACGGGTGTGTTAAAAAAAATAGCAGTGTCTGCCGTTGACTGTACAAACTCAAAATTATTTTGTACAAACGTTTTTGTTTCTAGGATTTAGCAATCCTGTGAATCACTAAACTAATATTTAATTGTATGACCACAGTTTTTTTAAATTGCTTCACATCTGTGTGGCACCAACTTGTGGCACCTCTCAGCTGTTGCAGCCATGATTCTTTAACAACATTCCACAATTCATTTACATTTATTGGTTTTGCTTCAGAAACAGCTTCTCGATTCTCAATTTTTGTGAATATGTTTGTGTATTTCTATGTATTTTTTTAACTGTCCTGGACACATTCCTGCACGGCCTGTCCGTCCTGGGAGTGGATCCTTCTCCTTTTCCCTACCCTGATAAGGATAAGGGTCTAAGGACAGGGGATGTTGTCTAGTGCAGTCTGTTAAGCTCTTTGAGGTGGCTGTTGTTGTGATATTGGGCTATACAAAAATAAATGTCTTGTCTTGTCTTGGATTGGGCCGGCCACTCCTTAACATTAATTTTGTTGGTTTGGAACCAAGACTTTGCTTGTTTGGGGTCATGTTCTTGTTGAAACAAACATTTCAAGGGCATGTCCTCTTCAGCATAAGGCTACATGACCTCTTCAAGTATTATGACAAATGCAAACTGATCCATGATCCCTGGTATGCGATAAATAGGCCCAACACCATAGTGTGCATAACATTCCCATATCAAGATGCTTGCTTCACTGTCTTCACTGTGTACTGTGGCTTGAATTCAGAGTTGGGGGTCGTCTGTGGCCCTTGGACCCAAAAAGAACAATTCTACTCTCATCTGTCCACAAAATGTTCCTCCATTTCTCTTTAGGCCAGTTGATGTGTTCTTTGGCAAATTATAACCTCTTCTGCACATGCCTTTTTTTAAACAGAGGGACTTTGCGGGGGATTCTTGAAAATAGATTAGCTTCACACAGACGTCTTCTAACTGTCAGTACTTACAGGTAACTACAGACTGTCTTTGATCCTGGAGCTGATCATTGGCTGAGGCTTTGCCATTCTGGTTATTCTTCGATCCATTTTGATGTTTGTCTTCTGTTTTCTTCCACGTCTCTCTGGTTTATCTCTCCATTTTAAGGCATTGGAGATCATTTCAGCTGAACAGCCTATAATTTTTTGCACCTCTTTATAGGTTTTCCCCTACTCCAATCAACTTTTTAATAAAAGTACGCTGTTCTTCTGAACAATGTCTTAAATGACCCATTTTCCTCAGGCTTTCAAATGCATGTTCAACAAGTGCTGGTGGTTTCATCCTTAAATAGGGGCCACCTGATTCAAACCTGTTTTCTCACAAATTTGTTGACCTCAGTGATTGAATGCCACACTCCTAATTTTTTTAACACACCCCTTTCAACTAATTGCCCAATTGCACAGGCTTAAGAGCGTGCATATCATGAATCTACTGCACCTACTGGTAACTTGTTTGCCACTTAGCAATAAAAAATATACTAAAAACCTGGATTATTCTGATTAGTCACATTGTATTATTTTGAACAATGCTGTATATATATATATATAAATAAAAATATAGTCTTTTTTTTAAAAAATATGTTTATTTTTTTAGGCCTTTTTTGATATCAGACAGTAGGTTGACAGGGCAAGTGAGAGGGGAATGACATTTGGCAAATGACCCGTCTGGGATTTGAACTGGGTCTCCCGTGTTTCAAGTATTTGCCAGTAGTCTACCATCTGAGTTAAAGGCCTTTTTTAATCTGTACTTTCTTAATTTATCCAATATTTAGTAATGGATGTCTTTGTGTAGTTTTCTTTAAAGGTTTGGTGTAGCCAATGGAATTTGGCTCATTATGTAAGTGCACACATTAACATTAATTACACCTGTTAAATGAGAAAAGCCTACAGGTTTTCTGCTTCACATTTATGTCATAGCACTGTTCACAACAAGTTCTGAAAAGATGAACGTTTCCCATGTCACAATCATTGAAAATAATATTTTGGTACAAAACAGTAAACAATATCTGACTCTTTTTAGCTGTGTTATTACGAGCTTTGGCAATTTGGATCTGTTGACCTTATGCCCACCTCTAACCCATTTGTGTCAGTTTGCAATGGTAGTGTAAAAAGCTTCTCAGATATAAAGTAGTAAGCTTTAAAGTAAGCTGTCCATAATGCAGATTTCTTTCTGAGTTATATTAAGTATCTCATATGAGGACATACAGTATTTGTCAATAGCCCGGGCCACCTGTGTTAGGATCTTTGCGGAGCATCCCACTTTACACTTAATGATCTCCTACACACCACTATTGTCGAGTTTTTAAGCAAAAGCACTGCTCATGGGAAGCATGCTGCTGTATTTAAGCACATAATTAGTTAATACTAGGGCTTCAGTAAGGAAGTGATAATCATTATACGTATATATATCAATTTAGAGCTAGGGAGAAAATCGTTAAATCAAAGTGTAGTCAGTGTAAAACCTAAACTTTTTAACAAATGAACAAACACTCTCTAATACAGTAGTATTCTATCAGTGCACTATATTCTGTTTGGTCCAAATTTACTTGAGATAAGGTTAAACATAATGTGAAATGGATTTGTGCCGTCTTGTAAATCCAAATGTGATTAAACTCTCTTCCTGCATGGACCTTTTTTGTCTCTGTGGCTCTCAGTCGGAGAGGTTCTACTTGACCTTGGCGATGCAGCACAACCCAATCAATAGCTGTGATTATTACAGAATGTGAGTCACTTTCATTTCAGCTGGATGCCAAGGTACATCAGTATGCATGAGGGCAGGTCAAAATGCCTGGTCTTCTCCAGTTAGAAAAAGATCATTCGACTGATTAGCTTCTTTCCAACCTGGTTATGTATGGAAGACTTTTATTTAAAAAATTCTTCATCAATTGAGCGCTTACATACTGTAATACATACTGTAATACATACTGGAAAGTGCAATGTAAATACAGTAGCAAGATAAAGTATGTGAACCTTTTGGAATTTCATGGTTTTCTGAATAAATTTGTCTTGAAATGTAATCTGATCTTTACAAAAGTCAAGGTCATTGACAAACATAATGTGGCTAAAAAGAATTACACTAAAAAATTCTGATCTTTCATGTCTTTATTGAACACACTCATTCAACATTCAAAATGGCAGTGGATAAAGTAAGTGAACCCTTAGAATTAATAACTGGTTGACCCGCCCCTTGGCAGCAGTAACCTGAACCAGGCACTTCCTGGAGCTGTGGATCAGACCTGCACATCGTTGAGGAGGAATTTTAGCCCATTCTTTCTGGCAGAATGGCTTTAGCTCTGTCACATTCTTTGGACGTCTCATGTGTATGGCCCTCTTCAAGTCAATCTATAGCATCTCTAATGGGTTGAGGTCTGGGTTCTGAAGCCATTCTGAAGTGGACTTGTGCTGGTGTTTTGGGTCATTGTCCTGTTGCATCACCCACCTTCTACACAGATTCAGCTGACGTACAGACATCCTCACATTATCCTGAATAATTGTCTGATGCAGCAAAGCAGGCCCAAATCATGATGTTTCCTCCACCATACTTTACTGTTGGGATGATGTTTTCATGATGATATGCCGTGCCCTTTCTACGCCAGATGTAGCACTGTGTGTTTTTTACAAATAGTTCAATCTTAGTTTCATCAGTACCACAAAACATTTTGCCAATACCACTGTGGAGTGTCAATTGCTCTTTTGCAATCTTCAGGCATGCAGCAATGTTCTTTTTTTAGTAAGCAGTGCCTTCCTTTGTGGTGTCGTGCTGTGGATACCCTGCTTGTTCAGTGTTTGACGTATTGTAGACTCATGAACAGAGATTTTTATTTTTTTATATATAGTGCTTTTCCACCTACTGAAGTAGGCACTCAAACCGCTTTACATACATTTAACTATTTAGCAGTGTTACAGCTGGAACACCACTGGATGCAAGGTAGGTTAAGTGTCTTGCCCAAGGACACAATGACAGTTTGTGGGGGAGAGCAGGATGTTATGATGTTTTGGAATGTTTTGAGCGGGGATCGAACCGCCTGTCGAATGACGGCCGCTCTACCCACTGAGCTACTGCCGCCATGTTAGCAAGTTTCAATGATGCGTTCAAATCTTTTTGTTCGGGGTTGTTTTTTTACCTCATTGATGAGTTTTTGTTGTGCCCTTGGGTCATTTTGACTGGGGACCCACTTCTTAGTAGAGTAGCAACAGACCCAAAGCATCTCCATTTGTAGATTGTTTGCCTAACTGTAAACTGGTGAACTTCTAAAGTCTTTGAAATAATTTTGTAACCCTTTCCAGCTTTATGTAAAGCAACAATTCTTGATCATAGCTCCTCTGAAAGCTCTTTTTGGCGAAGCATGGCTCACATAAGCGTGTTCTTCTTGTGCAGAGCAAACTCCAAAGGTTTGAGGGTTTTTTATCAGTCAAAGTAGCTGTAGTCCACACCTCCAAACGTATTACATTTACATTTACATTTAGGCATTTAGCAGATGCTTTTATCCAAAGCGCCTTACATGAAGTGTTACATTTCTTACACCAGTGTTACATTTAACGTTTACATTTTTGTCATTTAGCAGACGCTTTCATTCAAAGCGACTTACATTAAGCTTCCATTCACCAGTGTCACAGTTGGAACACCACTGGAGGCAAGGCTGGTTAAGTGTCTTGCCCAAGGACACAACAACAGTATGAACTGTGGGGAGAGCGGTAATCAAACCACCTACCTTCCAGTTGAAGGACGACCGCTCTTCCGCTGGGCCCCTCTTAACGAGACTCTAGATGTGCTAAAACCTGACTCCAATTAGCTTTTTTGAGGTCATTAACTCAAGGGTTCACATACTTTTTCCACAAGCACTATGAGATTTTTTGGTTGTTCTCAATAAAGACATGAAAGATCAAAATGTTTTTGTGTAATTATTTTTAGACACATTATGTTTGTCAATACCCTTGACTTAGAAAAAGATCAGATCACATTTTAAGACAAATTTACTCTGAAAACCAAGAAATTCCAAAAGGTTCACACACTTTTTCTTGCCACTGTATATTATTAGCTATTTATTAGCTACATACATTCTTGTCTAATTTCTTTCATACACACGTTAGCTAATTTTAATCCATTTATGTTTTTTGAAGTCCTTTCAATCATTCACAGTAGACCCTGAAACATTTATCAGAACAATTCAACATTTTTCCTCTAGTTTTCTTCGACAAAAGAGGCATTTAAAGCAGAGCAGCATTTGATGAATAATGTAAGGAGGACAGGCAAAAGGATGTCTCTATACTCAAAACATTGAAAAAAGCACACTAGACCTCTGGTGGCTGAATATCAAACAAATGGAGCTCACTGTTCAAGCATAACAGAACATTTTCAGAATACGTTTTACTCCTTAGAGAGTTGTGCACATAGTGAATAGTGTGTAACACAAAGCTCTCATCCTTCAGAGGTTTTCGACTGTGGGGAACTACTGTGAACATATGACTATGGGCATAGCTGTTCACATGCTCAAAAAAAGTGTTAGTTGTGGAATTACAGTCTGCACTTTCGCCACGGCATGCCAGAACTACACCTTTAAGTACATGTTGTAAATGCACAAAGGCCTTTAAACAAAGAAATAAACACTTTCTCAGCAAGACAAAAATATCTTGCACAGTGTACATTTTAGGACATCTTCAAGGATGTCTGTGATGCCAAAACATGTATATTATATAGATAATTGTTCCTAATGCAAGACAGTAGCACATCACAGCGCTATCAACAAGTGAAAACAGAAATAATACAAAAGACCACGCAAACCACAATAACTGCATGTTTAAGCAATGCTTTAATGCAATGGGCAGTTTTGTCTTGTTGCTATTTGCCAAAAACATATCCTTTGTGGGTGTTAAAGGCTAAATGTGTTGTGCACAACTGTGACTCTCCAAAGAAGTAGAATCCTTGCTGTTTTGGTGTCTGCAAAAGATAAAAGCTCCGGGAACAAAAGCTTGTTCTGGATTTTGAACAAGTGCTGTGCATACAGAAGTCCATGGGATGCAGAGAAAGCTTCAAAAAGAGATAAGGACTTCTCAAGAACACAACACACACGTCAATAACAAACCTACAGTGACGTGTTTTGAACAGCCACACAAGAACAAAGCCCTGCTCACCTCTTCTCTCAAGTCACAGGTTCAGTTAGAAATCCCACCTCCCCATTTTCAAGCACAACAAATGAAAGAGAACAGCACGGCACTGAACCATTCACCACCCTGCACACCTCTCTAAAAGGTGGCTCCACGTAGAAAGCACACTTTAATTAGACTTCTATCTGTACATCTCTGTTTGGTTCAATTGAGCAGGAGAAAAAATGGGAAGTGAGAGAGCGGAAAGGTGAAAGAGTGACAGAGCTGATGAGCCCTTTCTACTTCACTGCACGTAAACATTTTTATTCTACTCTCTGGTTAGACCTTAATTGCTCAGTCTCAAACATTAAATAACAAGAACATTTATACAAATAAACTATTGAGCGCAAAAAACTGGGAGAAATGTTTGGTTAAAGTGAGGGTGTGCAACATTGTGTTTCCACTGGACTGCAATTTATTTTGACATCTTGTAGGGTCATAGTTTATAATCCTTAAAATTTATTTTTAAAGCACACATGTAAAACAGACAAATCTTCAAGAAAGCGATGTCATTTTTGTAGCTGTGATAGAGCAGTATAGGAAGAATGACTGTTGATGCCTAAAGGGAAGCAACAAAACTGCATGCAGAGAACCAAACAAGACATTTCTAAATCCATTGGGACAAAGTGTGAACATTGGTGCAAGTGAGATTATAATCATGCACCCTTGGAGTGTAAGTGACATTTGATTACTGTATTTGTCATGAAGCTATGACTCGGAGCTGGCAAACTCTGGGCGAGGTGCTGAAAGGCTGAGCGATGGGAGAACACCATGAGTGTATTTGATGCACGTTTACACACGTCTCACACACACATTAGGTATGCATGAGCTGACAGTGTTGAGTAAAGTCATTAGTGAGCAAGTGCTGAAATTAGTCAATTTACAGTATAATTCTTGTTTGTCGCAGCATATGTTATATCTATTACATGCTTTAAATGCACTTAGAGAAGAAAGTTCACACCAAGACAAAACAAATGGCATAATTCATAACAGTTCTGTCACTTTAAATGATCTTTATACTATTTATGTTTTGTGCACATTTTTTAAGTACTCATGTTGGTCTATTAATCAGACTTAATGAGTGCAACATGTTGTAGTAATTAGAATCTTCAGGAACATGTAATATTGATGTAATTAGCCCTCCGCTCCTAACATGTATTTTCCAGTAAAAATGGCTCAGCACTTTTACTAGTGACAACTTCTTCATAGGGGAGCAGAAGTGTTGCAGCAAAGTACGCTGATTACATATTTGCCATATGATGAAGTTTTTTATGAGTTTTATGCTATGGTTTTCATTTGAAATTGGAAAAGAAAAAAAAAGACTGAAACACCTAAGCTCGTATGATGTATGAGGCTGGTACTGCTGTACAGTATTTCAACATAGATTTTGTTAAACTGTTTACAAAAGCCCATCTTGCTTGGTTTGTAATATTACACACAATATTAGTATAGTCTATTAACCAGTTAAAGTTACTGACTTTCTTTCTATTTTAGCTACTAAAGAAGAAACCATACAGACATCTTAGTTTCATCACTTTATTCGTTCGTCATAATTCAAATATATTTCCTCTAAAATATTTCAGTACATGACAGAGATACACAACAGCTGGCACTGTTTGCGTTCACTTCTCCTTTTTGTTTCAATAAAGGTGTGTTTCAGATGTTTTGGTGCCCTATTATGACTTGTGTGCCATAAAAGCTGCCAGTCAGCATCTTGTGTATACCACCACTGGGACCAATGCAGCGTTTCCCAAAACCTGCCTAACAAGCACATACATCTTGTCAGAGTCAGTTAAAAAAAATCATCAGGGAGTGGTATAAAGTTCACTCTGACGATCTTAAGGCTTGTCAGAAACTGTACTATGTGATGGATTGTGTGTTTATCATGACTTCCTTTAAAAACATTCAGAAACAGAAAAGACTGTACTCAGTTAAACACTAATGTAGTTCTTAAAATACTTTCTTGTGGGAAAGAAAAGCAAGGGTCACCGTTTATTTTCAAGTAGAATCAAAGTTAATAGTATTTCAGAAAAGACTAACAGGCAATCCTGGATCAGCCCTGAAATTCTCGTATTATCTGATTTCCAACAGCATATGTGACCAACCATTGAAACATACAGTATAAGCCTTGTTCTATTTACTTTTGCCAGAAGGAATAATTGATCATTTCCCACAGATGCTCACTGGAGTCCTTTGGCAGCATCTAGTATATTTAAGGCGGGAAGTGAGTGTGAGAAATGCTTCACTGTTTTTATCCCCCTCATCCAAGGGAATCCAAAACAGTACGGCCAGTACAGGTGTGAGCGTAACAGTCGGTTTGTCATTACACTTCTGACGTGTGCGTGGTGTGTGTCCATTAAGATCCAAAACATAAAGGTGTTGATCACACACTGTATCCATTGGATTCCATTGATTTTTTTCACAATAAAACATTAACATAAGCAGACATAAAATACTCAAAAGAACAAAAACTGAGTAAACAATGAAAATGAAACCATATGATATGAATGTTTACGTGTCCATTAACACGTACGCCAAAGATCCATTTCGTATACAGTATTATAATTTAATGTGCAGATCATATTAATAACTACAACTATGACAAAGCGGTTCAAATTAGACTTTTACTTTTTAACTTTAAGAGCACTCTAATTTTTAGTTCTCACTATTTTCAAAAATCAAAATAACACGCCAGAATTATTTTGTGATTAAACAATTCTATCTCATTTTCTTTGGTTCTCTACTCTAAAAAAAAAAAAAAAGAAATATTATTTATACCAGATCCCTTTTATTTATCTTTCTATGAGTTTAAATGAGACCCTAATTAATCTGTGGTATCAAAACATTTACTTGGTTTGCAAACACATTCTCACTTCTCACAGCCCCCTTGGAACACTTGCATCTTGGCTAATGTTTTTTGACCAGACAGCTGTGCTACATCTTACTGGATCAACGTGATTCATGTTCACTGTCGCTTTCACCCAAGGAATGCCACCTCTTACAGATATTGTCATTCTGTACGGGTTGATTTATTTGCTTTTCAAACATTCATTTTGCAGACAGATGTCATTTTAAATGATCTGTCGCATCTGCAATAATGGAGCGGGTAAAGAAGTTAGGAACATAAATACACTTTGTGTCAGTGTCTGATAAGCCTGCTTACAAATATCATCATAAAAATCATAAAAAAGTATACAATAAAAATCAGTCAAAGTGTATAACAATAACATTATGCAGCATTCTTGAGTTTAAAGTAAAAACAAAAACAATATTTTTTAAAAAGACAATTAAAAAACAACACTGCTTCCCCTTTCCATATTCATTTCAAAATAAATCAATGTTAGCAATGAACAAATTCAATTTAAAAAGTTTCATTGGCAATATTTTACTGAGAAGATTAATAAAAATGCACAAAGCCAATAACAGTGACTTTGCAACTTTATTCATCCAACATGTGTTATGCCTCAGGCAAATTTCACTTTCATGTTTGTAAGTCTTATAGATACCTGTCACTTACAGCTTACACAACGGGATAATGCTTTAAAATCTGTAATAAAATGTAAAATCATCCCCTTAAAATCAAGTTCTGACATTTTGGAGTTATTGACATATTCTTATCCATGTTGTCACTTAGATTGTCAAAACTTCAAACCTCATGATCTCAAAACTGCACAGAACACAGATAAAACATTCTAATAAGGACAAAATGCAAATTCACTATTGGACTGAAGGGAGGACTATGAAGATGTTTGCTACCTTATCATATGTAAAGTTTGATATCAATATGTAATAATTAACCTGGGTATATAATTGAGACAGGCAATAAATGGCATATGTAAAGCCAAGTGTTGATAATTGTAGGTCAATGCTTATACAGAAATAAAATGTGTTATGTGTTCTAATAATGGATTATAGAAACACAAAACAGCTGAATACTGCACAAAAAATAAAAATAAATACTGGTAATAATATTTCTCTATGCAGAACAGAATCTTAATGCTGTCAGTTTACAGTTTATTGCAGATCTAGATATGTAGATAAGTAATGGGTAACTAAATCATTCTCATGAAGTGTTGATGAACAGTATGTACAAAGATAGACAGACAATTACAATGTGAAATTGGAAGATGACACATACAATGAAACTAGATTTGCTGTTTACTTCCATATGCTCATTCAAGACATTCATTGGCAAAATAAACTGATCTCAGCTCTCTCCAGACCAATAACATTTCTGTTCATGTAGTGGGTCAAGTGACCACACATGGAGCTTCTGGCATCAATTGGTGATAGGTTTGTGGCAAAGGAGAAAATGTGTCATGTACTGAGGTCTTACTGTGGCATTAGCAAAAAACAAAAAACAAAAACTTCATATTGTTTATTCTACAGGCGACTCAGGTACTCCGCCAAAGTGCACAATTCAGGTTCTAGATTATAAACTACCTTTTCTCCCTTTCAAACATTACCATTACATTTCAACCATAGTCATTTGTGACCAACCCATTTCAACAGAAACAAATTTAAAGCAACATATCAAAAACATTTAATATGTCAAAGCAACATCACATACTATGTAGGAAGGAACAGCAGAGGTTGTATAAACATTGTGCTTTTTTAAATGTACTTAATAAAGTACTCCACTGCCCAGCTGTTGAAGTTTAAACTTTGTTATATTTAATATATATGTATATATATATATAGAATAATGTACACGTATATCCGCACTGAGGTTTGTCTCTTGTGGCAAGAAAAGAAAGGGTCAGGAGAGCCCTTGCTTCCTTCTTTCCTCATGTCCATTTGTTTATTAATTTGTCTATCATCAGTCATTCGTCTCCTTCAGTGGCTCTCAAAGAAACATAGGAAACAATGAAAAAGATTTCCCACATTCCTTTTTGTTCTCTATTCTTATAGTCCCTCAGGTCCTTTGTCATCTTTGGTAGAGTGTCCGACACTTTGGTGTGTCTACGGGACAGGACTTAGGAAATTGGGGTATTGGGGGAGGGAGGGGATGGATACAAGACAGAGTGTGCACATGTACAAGGAAGGCTAATTACATGGAGGGAAAAGTGACACATTGACATGACTGGAGTGAATCTAATTGGGGTAATATGAGACAATATGATGTTTTGCTGTCAAAGATCATTAAGATGTTTATCTAAATACAATAGTTATATGTGCATCTGGAAAAGAGGAGACAGAATCGACAGAGACCTACTCAGTATTAGAGTATAATAACTAAGCATGTGAGGAAAGGAATGCATGGGGGACACAAAGAGTGACATGAGTGGACATTGGAAGGACAGGGCAGGTAAAGGTGTGAGTCAGTGTTAGTGTCTGTCAGCGCAGACTGGTGCTCATCATCTGTAGAGCAGCGACAGGAAGCAGGACAGGGAGAAGGTCAGACAGCTGCCCAATGGAAGTGAGTTTGATCCACCAATCAGAACTACAAAGAGAAGGAACACAGAGACATACATTAAAGCAGTAAATCATTACTTTTTATACTGTATGTCTATTTACCATTAGTAGTATTACTATGTGGTACCACTGCAAGGGCATTGGAGGGTGTATGATGCACTCTAATAATAATTAAATATGATCATCGTTTTTGCAGCCAAGCAAGCTCATAAATTATTAAAAACCTGTGACAGAAATGCATCTCCTAATTATATTATCTTAGCATTATTGTTGTGGGAATATGTGTATGTATTAGGTGTGATTTAGTATCGACACTCCTTCAGCTATATAAGACACAAACTCTCAAAGTTAAAGTGCATCTGACTCATATTTTCCACATATTTCTGAAAAAGACACACCACAATATGACAGTATGCTGATCAAAGCTGATATTGATGCTATATGCTTTTATGTACTTGTGCCTTAGAAACCCACACACTGTATATTTTAACCTATTTGTCTCTTTTGCATATGTTTTCTGTCCTTGAATCTTCAAAACAGCATCAGAACAGACAGGGCACTCTGTGTTTTGTACAACACAATATATATTACAAGACAATGTTTAGCCACAAGCCCTTACATTGTTTTGCTGTAAACATGTGGCAGGTGTAAATCCTGGGTTATCATTTATCACTTTTCTCCAAATGATTTTCCCTTTAATCCTTCCACTAATCCTCATTTTACGTCTGCAAGTCCTCTGCTGCTGCACTCAAGACAGATGCATTTGTGTTACTGATAGTGGAAAAGAATTTTCAGTCGCCTGCCTGATAATTACCCATCTGTCTCCACTGTATGTCTCTGCCCGAACCAAACCTGCAGGACACACACACAGACTCAGAGCTCAAAAGCTTTCCTGCTTCCTGTTTACACCTTCATCCATAATTCACTCTATCCGACAGGGTCTTTGTATGCACATATGTGCTAGAACACTGGCGTCTGAATGTGCACACAAACAGACTCTACACAGACGTCTCATGCTGCAGGTTTGAGGATAAAAGCATGGTTTTAATAATTCATTATCTCATTTGTTGCCTTTGTGTTTTTGACCAGAACCATAGTTTTTGGGTCTAAATATGAACAATGCAGGTAGGCTTTGTACCACATGTTGCCTCCAGCGTAGTTGACAAGAAGTCTATAAGTGCACCCATGATAAATTATTTTGGAATTTATTTCAAAATGATATTAATGAATGACCTAAGTGCAGAGTGGTAAACAAACTAGATCAGCCCAACAGCTCCAGGTTTAATTCTGGTATCCTTTTCCTCTCTTTCTAAATCTACAAATTCCTCACATGCTCATTTTTTCTCCTTTTCTAACTTGTTATCGTTTCCGTCTCTACTCCACATACTGTGGGCTACACAGTATTCTCTCTACACATTTACATGGACATGCATCTACTGTTCTCCACTTAAGTCATAAGGCAAAGTTTGCGCTCAAGGGCCCCATTAGAACATGGGACTCTGGTTAAACACATTTATTTTGCCTATAGTTTAAAGTATGAACAACGGGCAAAACAATAAGTGCAGTGAACACTGTATATTTAACACCACAGTCACAGCTGCACGTCCTCAGTTTTAGATCCACTCTTTACAGTTTTCTTCTAAAACCAGTAAAAACTACTTCTTGCTGTGAGTAGAGATGCTAGTTTTAGGAAAGGTTGTTTTCGTTTGGAGCATGTTGTAGTGGAATCAACGGATCACTGCAGAATACTAAAGGAAGAATTTATGCAATGTTTTATTATAATTAATTATTAGCAAATGCTTGGCAGACAAGATTAAACAGCCCAACAGGCCACATGTGGGCCCCGGGCCTTAGTTTGCCCACCATTGCCTTAAAGGGTTTTCTCCACATCTTTACTCAATTATCTCTTTCACTCACTGTGTATTACCTGTGCACTATATGCATTAATAATAATACAGTAACTGATGGTAACTGATAATTAGGAAGTAACCACGGCAGTATATGTAATGAAGATGTAGCAGACAAAGATGAAAGAAAGATGAGCATTTATTAAATTAACTGTGAATAATTGGTTTTCTACTGTCTTCCAAGCTACTGACACATACTCCCCACTTTTTATGACTCCATGCATAATATAATATTTTTTGGAGGAATGATTTGTCGCCTTTTTCTAGATGCTCTTTAGTGTTGCTACAACATTTATTCAGTCTAACTCTAGTTACATTACCTTACCTGTCTTACCTGCGCTGGCTACAGTGTTCTCCTGTTTGCACTTCCCCGATGTGATGGACACATCGTCAATGGCTATATCCCCCTCATAACCGGGACCTCGTATTCCCTCGAAGACGATCTATTAAAAGAAAATCAGACACCATGCTGGGTGAGTTAATATTAATAATATGTATCATATGGAAACTCTGAGACCCTAACTTTCTTAGACTCATTGAGTAATATTAACTATAGAAGTTCTCATAAGGTCTAAGAAAACATTGTGTAAAGGTAGTTGCATTCTTTCTTTGCATGATTATTGTGGACCCAAAAACAAATAAAAACAGCAACTCATGGGAAAACTTTCCAGGCAACTCTCCCATTTTAGCCACCAGCCATCTGCTTTTGAGTGACAGCCTAATTACTGTGGAGTACCAAGGCACCAAAAGCCCATTGCAACCAGCTAATCAAAAAGCAAGCATATTCTTTTTGGAATTTAAGGAGGCAAACACAAGCAAATAAACAAGGAAAGTTTGTTGCATTAAAATAACAACAAACGTAAGTCCCTTAGCAATACTTATTAACTTCAGCCTTTGAAACAAATACAATTTAAGAATGTCTATTTAACCATTTCAGAGTTTTGTTTTTTATCAGTTTAGTAATTATGTTTTTTTCATTTCTACTGCAAATTCTTTTGAGTAATTCAAAGAGAGCAAAACAAAACAAGGCCCAGGTAGGACTTTGTTTAAGGATGTAAAAATAACGAACTCCCCACATTCTGCCGATAGGCCACACATGCACAGATTAGTGCATAAGAAACCATGGCTGAGTGGTGTCTACGCATGACCGACTGCATCTTAAACCTCCATCTGTTAACACCACTGTGCCGTAGTCCAGCAACACACAATATTTAACCCCTGAAGCATGTCGAGCAGATTGATTTGTGTTTCTTTCCTGCACTTTTTGTACAGTTTATGAATCATTTTAATAGTTGATGAGTGTAGTAAAGCCAATGTATGAGATAATATATGGCATTTATTGAACTCCCTGCTTCCTTCTTTTTTTACCTTTACTTTTATTACTATTTATTTTGGAGATCATATTCTAAAACCATGAACCACACACCTCCTAAATATACAGGTTTATTTGCTGACAATATGAAAGTCAGATCTCTTTCAGCTATCACTATTAATCCCTATAGGCATTTCATAAATTGTAAATAAATACAAGGGCAGACTGCATTAGATTGCCAAGTGACAGTTCATGCAGCCGTTCCATCTATTGTAGCTGTATTCTTGTGCTCCACAGATGGAGTAGTTTCATCAGACATAAGATGTTGAGTAGGAAAGGTTTTGTCAGTCAATAAGAAACGGTGGTTCATCAAAACCAAGGTGTGAAACTTATATTACATTTTTTTAAATTGTTACAGTTGGTGTTTAGCTGGGCTGTATAGTCACACTAGTCTCTTTGCTAATAGTTTTGTTTTATTATGTAACAGGGCAGTATACCATCCACATGAACCTTGAAAATGTAAAAAAAAAATAATAATACTAATAATCCCAGCCCCATAGCCTGGATTGTTGGATCTATTCAGCTTAGTTGTGGGAAGGGGTTATTTAATTTAATAGGCAGTTGGTAGCTGTGGGGAAAGCTCACAGATAGCAGAGTGAGGAGGCTAATTGGTCAAAAGGCCATGGTAGTCTAATTTATACAGTGTTTCTTGCACACACTGCACAGGTCTGGTTAACATTTTGTTTTATTTATGTATTCTCCCCTCACATATTTTCTATGTAAATTTGTGAAATGGCCTGGCATGATTCCAGGTGCCACACATACTCACTGAAACACAAAGTGAAACTTATTTGGAAATCTCCTTTATGCAGTATTAAGGCAATTTCTACTTCCTGTTTATGTTAAATTCCATTTTCTGTTTATGTTAAATCCCATTTTAAGATACCTTCATTAAAGTGAATGACTACAATACACTTTAAAGGTACATTACAGACGTTTCAGTGGTTCAAATAAAAAACAATCTATCCCATACATGCATTAGTAACAGCATTTGAATTTGCCGTGGTTGTCTTTGTAAGCCTGTACAATCAATTAAATGAGAAGGTTTTGGGATCAAAACTCCAGCACTGTTTTAGTGGACGTGATGTAATGCACGTGCGTGGTCGTTTAGTTCTCATTTTCTGATTTGCCGCCACAAGTAACCTAAGCAATGCTTAGTGCCTCAGCGCACTTGAAACCGGCAGATTCTTCTTCGGTTGTTGTCTGTTTGTGCTTGTACAATCGTGCGCACAGTGAAAACACACAACACTGGATGCAGTGCCGCAAACGCCAGAGGTGGCACACTAGTACAAAAACTCTGGATCTTCTGTAATGCACCTTTAAGTAAATCTAAAAATCCATAAACATATCTTAAAATGGACACACCCTTAAGAGCACCTGTATTTTAAGTAGAATGTGCCCCTTTTAACAAATGCCCACTACAATCAATAATGCTGTTACAGAATGCATTCAATTTTAACTGCAATACTTTGAATAAATTTACAGCTTAAATTTAAGTAACAAGTAATCATGGCCCATAGGCAGTAAATAAAATAAATGCAATATCCAAGATGTTTGTCTCTGCTGCTGCAAACAATAAATGCTGCTGCATATGAAGGCAAGGCATTGGCTTTGCTTCAGTTCCTCTTTCAGGGGTGCAAAAGGGAGAAGCAGTTCACAAAGACATCATTACTTTTGTTGGATGGAGCACAAAGAGAGCAGAAATGCAGAGACGAGTGGCAGCACCTCAAAGGCCTTTAGTGCAGGAAGTCAGTGAGCTGTGCACAAGGCTAGAAAGTTTACACTCTCAGCGGACTTGCCCTCAACATGAGGTAGAAATGAAATGGCATCAATGTGCAGTCACTCAATATGTACTTCAAAACCTCAGTCCACTGGGAAAGGTGACACTTTAGACAAATCACTGTAGCCTAATTGTACAAACTTTAGTCTTCAAACACAGCACTGTAGATCATGATTGTGATCAATTCTATGACAAGCTTTCACTTCCTTATATAAACTATAATATACATTGGAGGTTTCTGTCCAGGTGAGGAAACTGTGTCAGTGAGATAGGGAAGATTCTACCGATCTCATGTCTAGGAACCAACAAAATGAAAGTGAGAATATATAATTTTTGGCTAAAAGTTATGCAGTGCTATTTTAATATCTGGTCACCATAACAAAACTGAAATAACATGATAGTGTTAGTTTGTAGAAGTAAGATTCAAAATATTTTAAGTATTTAATTCTCCCTTTCATTATCGCTGGTGAGTTGAAATGCGTTGTTTTTTGAGTCAATAAATGTGTAAACAGAAGGGGTGTGAATCTTTCATTGTCTATTGATTTGATTTGATTCTGATTTTTAGGGTCACAATTTGATTCAAAATAAATTTTCGATTTTTAAACTATTTTTGATTCAGGGTCTCTAATGAAAATAAGAAAATTGTTTGAACATTATGTGAAAAAATGACATTTCTTTAAACATTTCTTTTAGTTTCTGCCTGTACCTACGGACTTTTTTTTTTTTTTTTTCTGACTTTTTTGGGGGGGGAAATTGTTTTTCTAACTTAATTATCACGTTATTTTGTGATACTATCACGTTATTTCATGATAATTTTCACATTATTTCATGATACTATCACGTTATTTCATGATAATTATCACGTTATTTCGTGATAACTTTTCTTTTTTCAATGCTTTATTGGAAGCAACGTACTACGTAGCCTACTACGCTTCCGTAGCAACGCGATGAAGCAAAGAGGAAGCATGACAAAGCCAGCCTGGATACAGTTGAGATGATGTAATTTATATCCGTACGTTTTTTTGTGTCCATCCAGTTGATCAATAAGAAATGCTGCTACATCCAACGGCTCTTACTGATTCTTCCGCCTATACAATCTCATTCTTTTCAAAAAATGTCTCAAGGTGCTCACACTCATCACAATATTGTCTACAGTGTTCAGTAACAATATCTCGCCATGTTTTAGACCAAGGCTGAAGTAAAACTTGATCAGACGCGACGCCATGCTTCCTCTTTGCTTCCTCACATTGCTACGAAAGCTACGTGGTACGTTGCTTCCGATAAAGCAATAAAATTATCACAAAATAACGTGATAATTAAGTCAGAAAAACAATTCCCCCCCAAAAAAAGTCAGAAAAACTATCAAAAAAAAAAAAAAGTCAGAAAAACAACATTGACAGTACTACGCTTCTGTATGTACCACTTCAATATCCATACAAAAATAGAATTGTGCATGTATGAAAAGGTTGAAATTAGCTGCCATCAAATACATGTTAAAAAAGGCTCAGAATCACAATTCTTTAATGAATAAATTTTTTTTCTAACACCCCTAGTTAACAGTCTTACACTTTAAATTACCTTTGCAGATCCCCGCCTTGAGCCCAATGCCTGGCCATGTGTATCAGTCATCTTCACGAGGAGAAGTTTTCTATGCAGCACGCCAAAGCAATTGGCAAAACAGACCCAATAGAGCCATTCACTGCTATTTCAGCTGATGGAAAAGAAGCTAAATACCCGAAAACAACAACAGCAGCTGTGGTGTCAGGTAATTCCCATTGTCAACAGCAAACAGCTCAATCATTATTATTGATTGTAAGGAAACCAGCAATCCCCAAAGAAAAGATCCACAGAATGAGGAAGTGAGAACGGGTAAGGTAGCTTCAGGGGTGGTATACAAGAGAAATACCTCATATAGCAATTAGCTGCGTGTGATATACATTATTTAACATCTCTATTTGAAGAACCACATTGCTTTGTTTGAATGTAATTGTATGTATATGTGGAAGAAAACCTGTCACTCTAGCCAGGTGAGGACTGGCTCCTTAATGGGAAACAAGGAAATCTATATATATCTGCAAATCTGGTTTCTGAGAATATTTGCTGCTATTTTATGTATATTAAAACTATTTGTACTATTCTTGAACTTTATTTACCAGGAATGGAAATGTAATTTAGATCATCCCCCAAAGGCCATACACAGGTGCTTCATAAATGTATAGTGTTTCTTTAGACAAAATTACATTGAGGTTGATTCTACAGCACAAAGTTGTATAACCACACTAAGCAAGACCCAAACCAAGACTTATAAAGATTGGAACCAAAACTGGTACATGACACAAAGGAGGACATCACAGAAAATTCAAATAACACATGTCCAACAGGAAAGGGGTCACCTAGCACAGCTAACTCACAAAAATACAACCAAAGTATATGCATCCTGACTGGCTGTAGTTTGGCCAATGTGGTCAACACTGACTGCGATGGGCTTAATGTAGCGACTATTTTACAGTTACTAATGTAAACAACATGGCGTTGCTCTGATTGGATGAAATTGCAGTAACTTAAAGATGATGAATCCAATCACCAACCAGTTCCTCTTTACCTGCAAATACTTTCTGTGGAAGCTCTCCCAGATGGTTCTGTGTCATAGACTGGTTAGCTGGGTTAGAAAAGGGGTCAATGGTGATTAAAAATTCAAATTTCAAATAAATGATATAAATTTTTCTATGCAATACAAATATTGATGCTGATAAATAAATTCTTTGTGTGAAAATAAAAGTATGTTCAACACTGAGAAGAAACAAAAAATTACTCCAAAGGCCGGACCCAAAACCGCTCAAGTACACCAACAAAGTTTGCTCCACATCTCCATCAGTAGAGTTGGAATTATTTCACTGAATCAAAATACACATTTTACCAAGCCAATGGTCCATCTTGCTGTCAATTTACACTGAGTTTACACATTTATTAAATGTTCCACTTTTTCAGCTTTCTACAATTTGCATATTTTATTCTTATTTATTCTCTCTATTCTAGCCAACAAAAGGACAATATATCTAATGCAATCTATTATTTTTTCATATTCATAAAAAAACACAAATTTATTACAGTCATGGTGATCATATAGAGCATAGATCACACATTTGATTAGTTTTAGAAACGAGTTTTAGACGAGAGTATGAGTTGGGCAAACACTGAAGCAAAGTAATCAGACTGTAAGAGGTTGCCAAGGAGACAAGTCTTCTTTGCATGCCATCTCTTGCAAAGAGATGACACTCTTGTCTTACTTATCAGAATGCAAATAGAGGATTAATACTTCAGATACAATAAGTGCTTTACTGATGATGTCACATGTTTTGGTCGTTCCCACACTGGCTTTGTATCTCTACAGCTCCTCCTTTTTCCTCACAACGCTTCACCAACATGTACCTAGAACATGCTTTACCTTGCTGTCATCTGTGTGACTCTATAGTTCCCAATTATTACCAGCTTGTTATGGTGTCTAAACCAATTTGAATTAAACATCAGGCAAAACAAAAATCTTCCAGATGTGTGTCTGCTTTGGTGTTGTCTCTACATCAATTTGTCTGTGGATCTTTATCTTTGTGAGCTTCCAATATAACATGATTTGGTGCAGAATTCATGCCTAGCCTGCTAACAGCTATAGACTTCAAATGTATTGGACATCTTCCATCTTCCATTATATAATATTTTTTGTACATTTAATTGAACACCTAAATCACAATGTTGTGATGTGTATCATCTGTCTTATTACTCACAAACAAACTGCTTACTCAATTAGAAAGAAAAAAAAAAACATGATTGTGGTAACAGAAAAAGCTGCAGACCATAATTATTTTAAAATAATCACATCCTCCTGTTAATGTAAAATAAAAATGAAACGCAAAAGCAAAACCACTTTGTCAGTTAACTGTATCTCTGGTGTCCCAAAAGACTCCCAAACCTTACTGTCTCCTACTGTTTTAGACCTAATTGCCACTTTAATGGCAGAAGACACATGGTTTTGCAAAGACATAGTTAATAAAGACCAAATGCAGCTCCAAGCCTTTAGCCCACATTCATCATGGATTCAATTTCCCCCATGCACGTACAGAGAGTATCTGGAATCATTACAACACAACTAGCAGGCATCCCCTGCTCATAAATAAGCCTGTTAATTGACCTGTCATAGCTAATTGCTGCGGGGGATAGGAGACTAGTGTGTGTTTAAAAAGTACTTTATGTGTATATGTATGTGTGTTCATGTTTTTACTTTAGATATGTGAAGAGGCAATCTGTTTGTGGTGAGTGGGAAAGTTGAAGGCCACGGCTGGAGCTTGTGGATTTAGAAGCTATTATTCATCAGCTTTAAAATGGAAAGCTGTAAAATGGACCAGGGCAGGAATCGACACAGCTGGTATAGATGTCCCAGCACTGGGCCAAAAGACAAAGACAGACAGACAAATCAAACCAATAACTTTTTGTTACTTTATGAAACACAAGCTTACTGTAGGAGCTGCTCAGTGTTAATCTGACTCTGCAGAGAGTAAAATAAAGACTAGAGTAAAACCATAATCCTGTTAGAAAGAAAGAGTGAGTCATCTAGTTTACTCAGCCGTAACCCAATAGAAAAACTCAACTTCAAACCTAGCCCCAGAGAACTGCCAGTGTGTCAACAGACAGGAAGTTCCTCTCGTGAATCCTAGCCTTCACTTTGTAAACTGCAAAACATATCTTCCACTTCATATGTAATTTGTTTTCATAAATCATGAGCCGCTGTAAATGTACATGTTGTTTAGTCACAACTAATATGCATCTTTGTTGTTTGACCTCGAATAAGTCCATTCCTCATTTTCTGCAAATACTATGCAGGTGTAATTGTAAAAATATTTGGATTTTGAAAATAGATTTTGGGAATATTTCTTACTGTAAAAGGACAGGGCAGGTAAAGAAAAAAATCTTTACTGTCTATCCAAAAATCTCTAACAATAAATAAGCAATTATTGCTTATTAGACAGCATGCTTGGACAAATGTGTTGTGAGATGTGTATATACTTATATAGCTTTTTACCTGAAAGGGTCCACTCGGGCTGATGTCAAAGAAAGCCTTTTTCCAGTCAGGACCCTGATGACCAGACTTGGTCCACAGAACTGTGTCCACTGAGATGACACCCCTGACTCTCAGAAGCACATTCAGAGTTCCTGTGAGGAAATCAATCACAGCACACAGCTTTATAAACTGACTGTTCATAAGGAAAGATTGAATAGTATTATATCAACATAATGACCGATTATACTGTATTTTAGTGTTTATATGCAGCAAGCTAAAAACACATACCAGCACTCTTAAATGTATGATTGTGAATTATTTAGTTACAATGTGAAGTCAATATATTGACTAATGATAATTCAAAGACTGAAGTGATCTCCCTCTCACCGACTTGATCTCTAAACATTCATTCATCCTGTGAACGACCCTCAGCCAGCCCCTAACTGGAACATTAACCAAACAAATACACAGACAGACATAATGTATTTATGTAAGTGCCCACTGTATTTATATATGGATTTTTTAATGTTTGTGGTAGTAAGTGCGATGGCAGAGATTTGCTAGTGCACAGAAAATTGTGTTTTTACAGGCACACGGTTAAGTGTTGTTGATCATCTTATTTTTTCTTAATTTTAAATTGAGTGTCAACATAGATTTTGAGCATATTTGCATACTTAAAGTGGGCTTATCATAGATAAACAGCATCTGAATTGCAGCTGAAATGGTCACATTTAAAACTGTTCATTAGATACAAGAGGGGTAGAAATATACATCATGGAGTGGAACTAATTCTGGTGCATTCCTCTTCTTCTAAGCCCACTTTTTGATTGAACCTATACATGTGTGAGCTTCATCTTCTCCTTCCTCACTAAGCCTGCACTCTCCTCTCCACACTGCACCCTCCCCATTTACACCTACACACAGAGCTGGCAGGGGTAAGAGGGAAGAGCACTCTGATAAGCAGTCTATTGATTGGACTGAGCTAAAACACAATGTGTTGGTAAGAGTGTCAGCAGGGCAGGAGTGAAGGCACAGCTCTATCAGAGCTACTTGTTGGCAGAATGACATGCAGAGAAGTGAGCCCATACTCGGAACAAGATTAACAGTGAGATACACCCTGCCAAATGAGAAACACTGCTTTATTACATTTGAGACATTTCATATTCTCTCTTCTTTCTCAGCTATGTCTAAATGGTTCATGTCCATGGCTTTATTTTATCTTAAACCTAATGACATAAAAAGTATTTTATTAGAATCATAGATGTCTATCATTATCACATTTTGATTATGATTTTTGGACACGTCTTTACATATGTACAGTGGCAGAGGTTAGCACTCCTGCCTCACAGCAGGAAGGGTTCAATTCCCATCCAGGGCAGGGCCTTTCTGTGTGGAGTTTATATGTTGACTCCTTGTGTCTGTATAGGTTTCTCCTACCACTATAGACATGTACAAAAGTCTCCTCCCCACACACATTGGCCCAATTGTTATCATAAATAAATATTAGAAAATAAACATGAATTTAGTGTTGAGTGTTGATTACCCTCACAAGCACTCAATTCGCTTTTAAGACCAACCTGTTAAACCTCTCATTTGTATTCCACCTTTCTGAAATGAAAACAGTCCGGGGGCCTCATAAGCTTGTGCCAATGGCACTGTGCAACCATGATCAGCTCTAAAATACTACCCAATGCCAAATACAAACTAATTAAAACCTGCTTATTGTTGCTGCCAGCTTGCCAGAATGAAACCCAAAGGCACTGCTAACTCTAGCCCTAAAATATGTATGTACACGTTAACATATGTTGTAAATAAATGCCATATGCTACTAAACATTGTAAATGTCTTGATAGCCAATAAAAGACCTTTAGCTTGTTTTTACTGTAACATGTTGTAGTACAAACATATGCTTACAGTCTTCATACATAGAGATTTTTAAAAACTCGATGGCCAGTTGTGCCACTTTCTACTGATGTCCTTCACTCTAATATTTGCTTTCATGTTTGCTCACATTCCCTGCATATTATTTTGCTTTGTCTGTCTGATCCCATCCCCTTGCTCCCTCTCGGCCTCTTCATTAACCCTGCATGTTTACTTTTAAAGGCAGGCTGCAGAACTTCCTCCTTCATCGCTGTCGTCTTATCCCCTTTCTTTCCGTCATTAAGAGTCCCACTGTGTTTCACTGACAGAAGTGTGCGCTCTGCCAAGGTAAGGCAATTAAGGCAAGAACAGATTGGAACAGACTGAGAAAACAGCAGAGTGAATTGAGGGAGCAAAGCTGGGCGTAACTAGTAACAGATTGAACTAATCGTAAGCAAGTGCTGTGAGACTGGTATTGCTTTTTTTGCTGGTTTTGTGTTAAATATTAAAGGGACCGACCTTAGACCAGAACATTCAAGTTGTTGCAGCACTAGGCTTGTTTTTGCACCAAATGCCATAATAATAGAATATACAGGTGAGCATTTGTTTTCAATAAGACAAGCATATTTTTACCCTGAAGGTTAAAAACGTAGCTGACCACACCCCCGCATAAGCGCATGCTGTATGCTATGCCACTGTACACTACAACTTGCTTTTGTGTGTGCAGGTGTGTAGACTATAAGATGTATGCATTCTTGCTGTGTGACAGAGCATATTATGATGAACAGCTCCCCCAAATGACTGATTGTGTCTTGCCACTGCCATAAATCACACACCCACTGCCCCCTTCAAGCACCTCGAAACACAGAGGCGCAAGCAGAAATATACAAACAGAACTTTGGTAATGCCTCACTCTGCTCTCTTTCTCCCTCGTTCTAGCTTTTCCACTCCCCACACACACACACTCGTACCCACAGTGATGTGTAGGACATGCTCTGCAAAGAGGGTCAAGCGCAAAGTTCAGTTTTTGACAGAACCATGGCAATATGAAAATCCCAACAGTACCAAGTGTCAGCAGATAGCATTGTCTAATTTAGTATCTACAGATGTCCTCCGGTTGTGGAGCAAAGTTTTTAGGTTTTATCATTTCCGTTACTTCCGCTACTCACCGATGTGTTTGCCCTTCATGTGGTAGTAGAAGGACACACAGTATGGGACTCTGCCAGAACCCTTGGGGCCTCTGACGGAGGTTACATTAAAAAGTGGTGACAGAAGACGAGCTTTGTCCCCTTGCATGCGGGGCCGCGATGCTTCAATGTACATGTAGAAGCCTGAAACAAAGAAGACAGCAAACGGTTATCTGTGTCAGAGACAGGTTGGTATAAATAAATGACGGTTTGTGAGTCTGACAAAATTGTTTTATTCTTGAATTAAGTTTTACATGTTACTATAGCCACCACAATAAAGTAATATATTTGTAATGTATTTCCTTACCCTCCTTTGTTCCACTGCGGTCAGTCTCAGGGCCGGTATTGCCAGAACTGGAATTTTGGGTCAACAGACTTTGTCTTGTCCAGTCAAACGCGTCATTCCGGTCTTGAGAGAAGCCACATATTCTCTCGTTTTGAAACCCACAAACCTGATCTACAATAGACCCAGACAATTTTATCAGCCTTTTATCTGGTTAAAATGGTTGTATTTCAAGCCCAGATGTTGATTAAAGCAGACAACTGAGAATTTGTAAAGAAATACCCCTGAACTGAGGAGCAAGGGTTCCAACACCATGGTTCTTCCCCAGTTTTTATCATCAAAGTAACACGCCTACATGCCATTATTTGGAAACCTTTTCAGAAACATGTTTTATAATGTCCTCAGAAATAAGCAAACCACAAGCAAAGTTCAGACAGCCAGTGTTCACTTTTTTGGATTCTCTTTGTGATGTATTTTTTTTGTATACAGGCCAGACAGAAGAAGAGTAAAAAGCATAAATACCTATTTATGGATATACACATGTACAGATGTGCTGCTATTCAGCATGTAGGAATATATTAAATATATAAAAATTTAAACTTAAAGCGCATTTATCATGTTTTGCATGCAAAGGGCATTTTAGATCAAGATACATATTCACAAAATGTGCCATGTGATTCCCAAACATTTTACAACAGACTTATAACTACATTTTTAATGTGCTGTTTGTACTGGGATTGTAGTTGTACACCTAGAGCCACATTGATAAGACCCTCTGTTAGGTGCTGTCACTTTTAAAAGCCCATCTGCAGAGCATTGGCATTATTAGAGACTCACTAAAGGAAGTACTGTGACTCACTGAAGAAATGAATAAGAAGAAGAGTGGGCCATCTTGAAGCAACCAAGCAGACAGATTCTTAGAAAGCTTCCTGGACACACACATATACGTAGTGTGCGGCAGATGCATATGGCTATTGCTTCCCGAGAGGACAGCATGTGTGTATTTCTTTGTTTAGCAGAGCTAATCTATTATGATTCACATGCTGCTCCAATACATGCGTTCCTTTCAATTTGCACTGTTGTTTTCGCAGTCTGTTCCAATCTGCTGTTGTTTTAATTGCCTCACCCTATCCAAGCCAACTGCCATTCCTGCCAGAAAATGCTGTGTGTCTCTTAATGAAGAAGATAGACAAGACACAATTGAGTGAGAAAGAAGGAGAGATGGCAAAAGAGACAATGAGGGGTGGTGTAAGAGACTGACAGACAATACTGACATACAACAGGAGGAGGCAGAGCTGTAAGGTAAGATATGGTTTTTATATCCCATAATGAAGAGACTGAGAAGGCTGAGGGTGATGTGAAGTCTGTCTACATAAAATATTTCTAAGCTTTTTTACATCCACAAGTCCTTAACCAGTCTCCTACTGTCCAATTATGACCACTCTTTCATGACATTTTAAATGTCATGGACAAGCTTCTCACATCCTGCCCTTGCTCCTGCCTATTCGAGTCTGCTCCATAGCAACCAGATTTAATCAAAACTAAAGCTGGGTCACAGCAAAGTTTGCCTTCACTAAGTTCTGTTGGCTCTATTTGGAGGATATATGCTCAATTATCATTCATATTAAACAAGCTGTTTGAATCTCTTTTGTCATCAGTTTTAGTTCACAACAATCTGCAGGTGAAATTTAACAAAGATGGATTCTTACCTGAAGATCTTGGGTATGTGTAGGCTGTAGAAAATATAGTCAAAACAATTACATCTCTGATGCATATACCCTTAAAAAAATTGACATGACAACAAGTGTCAGACGTAACTTACGCTCTGAATATTGAATGATGCGACTAATGTGGTCCCCAGTGCTGAATGTTGTAATGGGAGCTAGTCGGACCTCATAGGACAGAGGGATCGTCAGGTCTGTGATGGTGTAGGACATGAGAACACCCTTCTCCGGTTCTTTGCCCTTCAGGTCGATCTGCTTTGACAGCAGATTCTTGTTGTCCTTATACACATAAAAACAACAAAAAAAAAAATAACACATAGAGAGCAATGTAAATGTAAATTGTAATTACTTCATCTTGAAAATAAAATAAAACATTCTTGTTTTTTTTTCTTCACAAATTTACACCTCCACAAGAACCTGTGAATTATATACCTATATATATATATATATATACCAATAGACCAAAAAAATAAATCAACTGTCAAATATGATTAGCTTTTAATATCTAATAATATGATTCGCTTTTTGGTACAGACATGTTGGTCTGAAAATTGTACATCCATGCCCGGCATATGTATATGTCTTTACTGTATAAAATAACCAACCAATAATATTACTCTATTTGTAAATGTATTAAATCTGCTAAATCAGCAGTGGTTAACAAATAAAAGAGGCAAAACTGTTGCTCACGTATAGACTAGCTCTTGTCTTTCGATTTGTTTTAAGAGAAGTGAGGTGGATGTGTTTTTTTGTTCGCCACACTTTTAATGGAGCTATTGCCGTGTTATTCCACCCACAGAGAGAAGGATCCATTAGCCGTGTATCTGCCTGTGATCCCAGCTACTTAAAGACCTGACAGGCAACTCAATCTAATGCATTAGGTCAGCCTCTCCACCATAACACCTTAGTACACCCACAGTACCATTATCAGGTAATGCAAGCAGACCTGTGTGCACAATGGATGTGTTTTTGTTCTTAGGTATCGCTGCACATTTGAAATGAACATCCAGGGGAGAAATACTTTAAAATGAATCAGTTAATTCTACTTTTTCAAATTGTTTATTACTTTTAAGCAACATGAACTTGTTTTTATATAAAAAAGTATAGATTTGTTACACAGTCACAACTTTAGAAAGACTAATTTGGCTGCTCTATACATTGAAATTGTCTTATCTGTAAAGCTTCCCTGCCCACTAAAATTCAAACTGAGCGAGGCTATTCCCATTTGTTGTCCTCTCAAGACTAAAGTGATCATGTGTATTGACAAAACCACAGTGACTCCTTCTCAGTCTGCCAACTGTTCGAGTATGTTTGGTGTAACTCCAAATACTATTGGAGGCCCATGCCATCCGTCAGAGCTTGGCAACACACTTGGAATCACATCCTTCCTTCTTCAATAGGCACTACGCCACTAATAGCTGCTCATTTTTTAGTGCCATTCTGGTTGGACTCAATTCATTAGCAGTGAGTCTGTACCTTCCTGCACTAGGTGTCACATCTTTGTCACCCCTTTTAGCGATTCATAGTGCAGAGACGGATTTTTATATAATTATTAAAAACAGTGCTTTCATTATTGCTGGTCTTAATAATTCATGCTAATAATAACTGAAAGGTTGGCAGTTTGAGCCCAGCTTCCTCCATTCACTATAAACTTAACCCAACCTTGCCTCCAGTCTCTGTGATGCTGGTGAATGATTGAGAGAGTGCATGGGTGTTTAAGTTTTGAATGTACTGTACATCTCGGTCATATGTAGTTGGAAAAGTACTATTTTAAGGTTTTAAAAAAGATAATTTTTACTACATCAACATTTTAAAATAAACCATGTACTTTCTGTCTTACATTATTTTACTATAAAAAGCAGGGTGCACTTTTAACACTCACTTATGCTGACGTTCATTCGTATCAACATTTACTCGTGGTGTGTGTATGAGCAGTGCATAATTATGTGAAATATAGCTGGATGGAAAGGCAGAGCTTATGTAATATGTATAGTGTTTGTGTAAGCAGGAGCTACAAAAACCGGCTTGAGAAGCAGAGAAAGTGTGCAGCCAAAATTTAATGTTGATAACATCACTAGGGACTGGTATGCATTGCAAGATCCCAGCCTGTTACATTCAAAAAAGGGAGGGATTTTTGCAATTTTAAGCAGATATTGTGTTCAGATAATAAAATAAAATAAAAAACAATGGGAAATAGTTATTTGTGGTATTAAAGTTGATTATAAATGTTCCAAAAGGCTCCAAGTTGTGTGTGCACTTAAAGCACTCTAACTATAACACTTAACGTTGAGCAAAAGCAACTGCAAAAACTATTAGCCTCAAAAAGTTCCACCATAATAATCCATTAATATATTTTCAGGACGAGGAGCAGATCTTGGTGGAGGTGCCAGCCACTGTTAAGTAAAATGCTTCTTTGATAAACAAGCAAGATTTTGAAAAGACAAAAACAGACAGTAAAAGGAATAGCTCGCACACAAAAACAGATGAGAAGGTAAACTTTGCAGACCCAGAAACACACACTGGATCAATGAATTGTTGAAGTGTGACTCAGAGGAATTCAGCTGCTTCCACTGCAGGTACCGGTCTGCCTCTTTTTCATGCCTGCTTCCCTCACTAGGTCAGCGGATATAATGCGTGTCTAAGTGACTCAGGAAGGAGCAGAGGGAGAAGATGTATTGCATGTTGAAAGAAGACCAACAGAAGGAGCCGGCAACAGGAGTGAGTGACACATTTAAAGAGGCAGAAGGTGATGGCTCGATAGATTGATATGGGAGTCCATCTACGTGGCTTGACAAGTGTGTGTAGGGCTATGCCTCTCTCTCTTTCTGTGCCACACATACGCTTTCATGAATCTGTGCCAGACACTGTTTTCAGTGGTGTCTCCAGTCGACTGTCAACAAAGAGACAACAAGACAAAGAAAGTGTGAAAGGGGGCGAGAGTGAGGAAGCCTTGAGATAGAGATGCTGCCAAAGTGCAGCTGCTCTGAGAGAAATCTAAATTGACAGCACAAGAGGAGGCAGCCTTTTAACTATGAGTGCGGGGTTTAATTTTTCCATTATGCTTGATTAATGGTCCTATTTCATGACTGATCCAAGAGTTTAGTTATGGGTATGTGAACAAGATGTCATTTTTTTATGTATATGTGTGGGCAGTATAGACCTCCCTGGTGTGAATATACACTTTAGATTAGATTTAATGTACATCTAATTCATCAGGAATAATTTAAATTTCTTATATATATATGACAATAGGTAAATATGTTTGTGTCTCATTGTTCTAAAAAGAGAAGCTGGGAGAGAGACGTGAAGCGCAGCTAAGCATCAAGCTGCAAAACGTAAATGATACAAACAACTCAGAGCCCTGTAGCTGCAGGTGGAGGTTAATTCAGAGATGAGGTGGACAGATTGAGACAGTTAAAAGGAGTAGGTTAAAATATAATGTGATTCAATTGCTCTGCAAGAAAGAAAGAAAGAAAGAAAGGACTATATTGTAATTTTTAATTCTCATGGCTACTCAAATATTACAATGTATTATATGATTTCAAAATTGCTAATGTAGACAGACATTTTATTCTGACTGATCATTTTGGAGATGGCCAAGTCAAAGGCAGGGAGCATATCTGATGTGATATCTAATATGTGATGGTGGGTGGAGCACTTAATGATGACTCGTGGTAGTGGGTTTCCAAATAAATTTTTAATGTTGTAAATTCTGCAAATGCATGTCTAAACTCTATCTCATAATTACTTCTTTCAGAAAAACACAAAGTTGATATGGCAAAAAAAAACCTTTACCGAGACTTTTTCTTTTAAACAACAATGGTCACGTAACAGATGGACTGCAAAGAGCCCTCTTTTACATGGCCTGATGTGTTGATCCTCTGTATTACACTGCGTATGTGCACATCTCCGTTGAGACCCTGCATCATTTTGTATGTGCTAAAAAGATAGAGTGTCAAGGCGTTAAGAGGATGAGCTGTGGAAAGTGAAGCTGAAATAGATGGCTTGTGAAATTGAGATGGTATTACATTCAAATGTTCACGTACTCAATTTAATACTCGAGAGAACCAGTGAGATCTGCTGTTTTTCTTTCATTTGCATCTTATTTATCTTTTTCACACTCTTTTATTCACTGCCTCGCCATCTGCTTTTTGCATTTGTTTGACTGTCTCCGATGCATACACAAAAACACCAGGTAAAAAACACAGAGACAGAATTCAACTTTAAGCATAATTGAGAAATTCTTAAATCAACTGATTATTTCAACGCTCTCTGTGAAGCAACTTGCAGAAAGTATTTATTGGCACTATTTCAGCTGCCATGGTTTATCTAACTAAAAATGTTGTTCCAGCTGCTCTTGTAGATTGCTATGGCTAAGAGGTGGAAATATAAAAAATAAAAACAACAATGCAGAAATGGGAGAAAATGGAACACACAGAAAAACGTAGGAAGAAATCTTTTTAAACACAGACATCAGAAAGAAAGCGAATGGGAGAGGAAGTGTTTTAAGTGTTTTTATAAAACCAAGGAATGCAATTTAATCTTAGGAAGACCAATGCTCTTTTTGTGCCTCTCGTGAGTCTTACTTAATAAGGTAAGCAGCCAACTCTTAAAGTAGTGTGGGAATTAGCTATTCATCCGCTCAAAAGCAAGCTGGCAGACCCTGCATTTCCTTCTGTTCCTCTGTCTCACACAAACACGCTCACACTGTCTCTCTGCTAGTTGTGTATAATTCACTATTATCCTTCTTGTATTCTGATTTAGGGCCAGTAATCTATAAATAGATCTGGGAACAGAACACAGAGGTGGCTTAAGGTCAGTCAGTTACCAGGAGTTTTCAATTTAAATTGAAATACTACATTGTTTCCTATGATGATATTGGTCTGTAATGGCATGTTTATGTTATCACCTATAAACTGTATAGAAGACTTACATAACCTGAAGAAACTCTGCAAGTAACATAAAGAAAGCGTCAATCTTCGACAAGACATAATATATGGTGTCAAAAATATTGTTACATTAAAAGTCATCCACTTCCTATCTGACTCCGACTAAAACAAGCACAAATCCAGGGCTGAGTTAAGTTGTGGTTACAATGTGAAGAGTAAACATATTATGGCTGAAGCAAAGATCCTGTTCTGATGGGATTTTCTGAGGAAGGTTTGAAGGGCCTGAGCACATATCTTCTTGGGTCTGTGTGAGATATAACTAGAAGGAACAAATTGAAAATGTGGGCATTACAAAACTCTTTACTAATTTATAGGTAAGATTGTTTCAGGTTTTATAGTGTACATTAAACACAATGATGTGGAGATGTGGAGAGAAAAAGAGACGTGAAGAGGAGACAAAATGCAGGCATCATTGTAATTCAGTCGTGCACATCTCCATTGATTGACTGCACACACACTTGACTCTCCCCCAGCTCATAAAGCCATGTGTTTACTTAGCAATGCAGACTTGAGTGCATGCAGACTGAGAGTGTGCGCTTTCATGCCAACACAAATTCTGAGCTTGATCACTCAAGGTGATTCCAGATTTGTAAACACAGACAAGTGACCCGGCTTTGCTGTTTAAAGTCAAGATAATCTGTGTCATTCTTACAAATGTGTCATGAACAACAGGATTTGTTTATATCTGACAAGTGACTCAATGTTATTGTTTTTTTTACCTTGCGGACACTTATCCAGTAGCCTATGATGCGGTCAGTGGCCTCTGGGTCTTTTTGTGTCCACTGCACGTTGTAGGAATAGTTGTTTCCTTTAAGTATCCGTACTGGGTTTGGTGTGTCAAAGTAGAACTCAGCGTTGTATGGCTGTGCTGTGGAGAAGATGGAGCAAAATGTATTACACTCATGCAACATTATAAATTATAAAGAACTGGCACAAACAGAATTTAAATTGAAGCAAGGGAAAAAAAATTTCCACTTGCCAGAATATTGAATTGTTCATTTCACTCACCAGAAACCTTAAATGTGCATGTAGCTGTTCCAGCACTGTTGCTTACTCTGCATTCATAAGAGCCATTGTTGGTGGGATCAAGCTTGAATTTTAGCTCCGGGGTTTCCTTGAGGTCTGGCATAGGCATGCGGATAAAATTACCATTACGAAACCAGCGAATATCAGTCAGACGTGAGGGGTTTGCCCGAAGCACTGTGCACCTCAGAGTGACCATTTGGTTGTTCCGAGAACGCACATCTTGGATCAGGGGGTCCAATATTGGAATATCTAAAAACAAACATTATTTATTATTAGATTATTCATTGTAGTGAAAGCTGTACAACTGTCAGTCTTCCATAATACTGTAGTTAGTAAGATGACAAGACAAGTTTTCCCATTCTGCTAAATTAAACATATTCACAAAGTATGCTAGTGCACCAGAGATATAGTCCGGCAAGTAGTCTATAATACTGCCTGTTGTTTTTGCAGCCTATTGTCACTCTGTACCATTATTCATTGCTTTTTACATGAGCTGACAAAGAACAAATGTTAATTGCCTGAGGGCCATCTATCCATGCTGCTAACCTACCCTAACCAGCCATAATTAACCTGTCAGCTGCGATGTGTGGCTCTGCGGTTAATAACTGACTAGCTGTTTCTGCCTTTGCCCCGAGGTCAGCCAAGACACAACAGAGCCAAATTACTCTGCCACAAATCACAACCCACATAGTTCACCCCTGGCTAATCATGAAGATAATAGACAAGATGCTAATAGCGGGAGCAGAGCACTAACGGTGATGAAATCGGATGTTAAGGACCCCTGAGGAGAGGCTACACAACTACGGTCCCCTATGAATCAAGTTTATCAGGCACAGATGTGTAATTATAGTCTAATCAATGTTATGTCTGTAAATTAGACAGATATAGATACAAAAAAATAGAGAGGAAGGAAATGAGACAGAGGCGGAGAAGAACAAAGACACTATCTGAACTGGAGAGTCTTCTAATAGACATAAAATTAAAAAGAGTATTTTTTTTGTTGTTCTATTGCACCTTTATAAGTTGATAATATATATTTTTTTCTATTTGTTCTACAGAAGTAAGCATTCACAGTGTTGATACAAGACCAGTCTGCAGCAAATGGGCTTCTGCATGCTAACATTACACGCTAGTCTATGTTATCATTCTACATGTTATTTGTATTTGTGGACACTCAATACTTATTAACTAGCTTTATGCATGTGCAGCCAGTCTTCATTCTTCCCATGTGACAGGTCTGAGTAATGGATAAGAGGTTAAAGGTCACACTATAATCCCAAAGACTGATTAGTGTATGGTCACATATCTGCTTCTCATAGACACACACATGCATAAGTATGTCAATCTGACTTTGGAAACAGGTTGAGGAGAGAAGACTCTTGTTAAGAGTTTTTGTTAGGAGCCATTTTGGGCAAAGTGTTACAATTTAAACTGCCTCTGAAGCTGTAAATAATTCCTACTGCACCCCGATTGTAATTTTCAGGGTATATTTTTGTTTATTTGTGATATTCAGTGTAGGTCTGCAAACCTCCAAAGCTTAATTCCTTAAACATAAACTAAAGGCAAGTTCTTTAATAATGTCAAACTTGTTTTTTTTTACTTTAAAAGGTAGAAAACCTTTGGGGGCATCTTCAGATAACATATCAGTCCCTCATGAGTCATTAGGCAGTTTGTAGTTTTTCTCCTGTAAGTCAATCCTTCATAACTTGTTTTGTTTTTTCAGATTGTAAATTTAGAGTACTTTACTGCAATATGTCTTAGTCATAAGCCCATAAAGCATGTAACCACACTACACACAACACATCAGTCACATCTAGATGCAAAGTGGATTCCATCCAAAAATGCAAGACTGACCAAGCCAAACATTTACAATTCGCAAGAGGAAAATCAATTTACATGAGAGAATACGAAGAGGAGATGGGTATTGGGTTGAAGTGGGAGAGAAACACCTCTTTAAGAAGAAAGACAATAAAGAAGATAAATGACAGGGAAAGTGTGGTATAATACTGAGAGAAGTGGAAGATGGAGTGCTGGTGGTGAGGAGAGAACGGAAGGATGCAGGATGCAGAAAGGGAGTGACAAGACAGAGAGAGGTCCTCTCTCATGGCCAGCAGCTTGCTGATTGATGATGATGAGAATGGCAATGAGGAAGAACAGCCACTCCGCTCAAAGGGAAAGATGACACTGGGCATGTTAAGGAGGGATTCATGTAAAAAAAAAGGAAGGAAGTGGGAGAGGCATATCCACCTAATTGTAATCGGCTATGAATTTGTTTGATTTTCTGTTTTAAGCACTGCTTCATAGTAATGCTTATGTATTTATTTCATCTCTGTCCAGACAGAGGTGACCACCTGTTCCATTAATCAAAGCTGGCCAGTACGGACAGCAGAGCCCACGTGGCACTGCCCTTGTGACCCACCTGCATTTGTACAGCCTGCAAATACAGCTTAAGGAGGAAAACAGAATAGGGGGGAACCAAAAGAGAAACTATTTTTTTCTTTTTTTTCAGATAAAACCTCCTGCTGTGGCCCATTTCCACTACAAGTCTGCTTCCCTCACATTTGAAAATCCTTAATTGTTTAAAATGTGATTCATGTATTAGATAACGTCAGTTTATTTTTATTTTTTTTCTGAAGATATATTATTTTCTATATATAACTATCATTATATATCATCAGAAATAAAACGTCTTGTCCAGATGTAGTTTATTGCTCTAGTAGGAAGAGCCATTTGGGTGTGACCTCATGGGAAAGAAAACCATCCTGAAATGGTTATTTATTACTGATACATTGTATTTCTTTACAAAGTTCAAGGTTTGGGTATTTTCTTATGACCAGTGACCTCCAGTGGCTCAGCTTGTGTGTGATTGTAGAGGTGAGTTTGGTGGTGGTCAAAAAAGGCTGTAAGCACCTTGTGTGTGAATGGAAGCATAATGTAAAGCACTTTGAGTTCCAGCGAAGGGTACAAAAAAACTCTATATAAATGCACACCATTTACCATTTTGCGTGCTATTTCATTGTCTAAGCAGATATACTGCGCATATAGGTTTCTGCTGCCATAAGTTCAATGTTGACAAGCCATGTAGACCAACAAGGGAGGTCTTGTTCATTCACAGGCCATTGTCATAAGAATATGCTCTTAGATTAAAAGAAAGTCTGGCACTGGACATTTAAATACATATTCTATGTCTATTTCTATGTTGATGTGTTCTCTTTATTTAGTCATGCTCAATGCTATGACACTCACCACCACTGCATTGCAATTTTCCTTGGTTTATTAACGTTTTATGTCAACACACAAGAATAGATATACAGTAGCTATAGCAGTATTACAAAGCCACTCCAACAATGCCATATATGATAGATGGATAACTGAATTCTTACACTTACACTGTACATTTAGTTGTATGTTCAGCTCCCGTCTCTTGATGTTGAGCCCATTGTAAGGAGCCGTCTGGCAGCGGTACACACCCATCATGTCTCTGCTGACGTTTTGTAACCTCAGCCGCCCATCTGGGGTCTCAATAACAAGAGACTTATCTGGCATCAGCAGGTCCTTCTCCAGCCGTGACCACAGAATAGGCGGAGGTGGTTTACCATCGACCAAACACACCAGGTCAGCATTACCACCCTCGCGTACGTTAACCACCTGACCTCCCGGTGGTAGAGACAGGACTGGAGGATAAACTGAGAAGTGAAAAAGACTGGAATAAATCTTCCAAATCACTGGAAAGTATTTCACAGACAAAATAAAATATGTAACATCTAGATGAATTTACAAAGTTAGTATAACAGTATGTAATGTATTAAGTGACAAAAGGTAAATGAGTAAAAAATTCTCATTCCAGTTTCCCCTTATTTTATTCTTCATAACTCTATGCCCTTAGTGAGTACTTATTGTTACTAATGGATCTTTACATTTCCCAGATAAATATTGAGACTGCAAAAAGCTACAGTGTAAAATATTTTCATTCATTCTCAGTTGCACTAATGTGACTAAAGACCTCACCGCTATTCTGTGAGATGTTCATGTCTACTCGGAGTTCTGGCAGCCTACTTCCAGGGAAGTTGGCCACGCAGCTGTACATTGCCAGGTCTCTGAACTTCATGTCTACAATCTCCAGGCTGCTGGTACCAGGCGCCATGTCGGGGTCAGTGCGCAATAAGATGAGGCTGTCCGAGTTAAAGACTGGTGCTCCGTTCTTGTACCAGGTGTAGTTGACCTTGTCCTGTGGTGTGGCATCCACGTGGCAGGACAGCTTGAGGTCACGACCCATCTGAATGGTCTCACTGTCTTTGTTGGAGTCGGGGGTGATCTGGAAGGTCAAGTTGCTCATCGCTGATGAGAAAGAGAGTGAAGAAGACAAGAAAGTTGATATGTGGTATGTTGTATCTATTTAATGTGTGGAATATGATCTTTATTAAAATGGCTCATGTTCTGTAGATCCAATGAAAACAAATGTCTTTTCCATATATTGACTGACCGATAAATAACCTCATAAGTAATGTTTGTGACAACATAAATCCTTTGGGATGTATAATCACAGAACAAATGACAGATGATAAGAATATTAATAGGTAGCGTCACATGTCATATTTTCTTGGTAAGTTAGTGCACAGAGAAAAGTACACTTTGTTTGAGGTCTAACTACAGAAAGCAGGGGCAGGTGGCTTCCAGTGATGCACTGAGCATGTAGACTGTAAACACAAAATTTTTTCACATGCAATTCTAATCCTCATTACTCATTTTTTTATGTGAGGAATATAAGTATAACCCAATAGTAAATATATATATATATATATATATTTTTTTTTTTATATATATATTTATATACTGTATTTTGTGGGCAGAACCAGTTTGATATTGTAGTGGTGTTAACCCCTTAAACACCACTAATATATCAAACACATCATCAAAAAAAAAAAAAAAAGCAGTAAAGCCAATAAAGACACAGTGGACAGGGAAAGGGGAAAGGCAATTAAGAGTGTGTGGGACTTGAGGATAGAACAGCACCACAAAAGAAAAAGCAAGGAAATTGAAGAGGAGTGACAAAAAGGAAAGTGGAAGGAGCAAATGGTGAAGGAAGGAGAGACAAAAGGCAGCCACGTACACAATAAAATAACAGAGGGATAAGAAGGAGGGGAAACAAAATCAAGGACAAAGACTAACTCTCACACTGTCACATTTAATTTGGGGTATCAAAGGCTGTGGTTCCCCCATCACATTTCCATGTTGAATACCAAACAACCCTCCTGCGAGACAAGCACCAGTGACGACAAGAGGAGATTTAAGTTGCTTTTGGGTTTGTTAACAAGCTGCTGAGATGGAGCCGTAGATACACGGCACTGCCCATGCTTAATACAGTGCCACAGCTTTCCTTCTTTGTATGAAGTCAGTGCTAGTCCCCAGAACACATTTGTGTGTTCATTCACCATCTTCCCACCTGTTCTGTGTGAAGATGCGTTCAGGCCCATTAAGCTAACAGGAGAAACCCATTCGACATACGCTCTCGCTACAGTGTCTACTAACAGAAGAGACTGTCGCTAATTGCTTCCACTTCAGTCTAACTAATTGGAGTGAATAAAGATGATTAAAGAGGCTAAAAATAACCAGAGGAGAGGGAGAATGGAAAACTTTGGTTTTAATGGCAGAGGATCTTCAAAAAGAGTGTAATGTAACACGCCTATTCTGACAACATCGGTGTGGACTTGTTGTAATTATGGATCATCTGTTTCTTAGGCACACACCACACACTTTACACACACCTGATTGTTATATTGTTACAGGATGTCACTTGCTCTAATAAAAAAGATTTTCATGCACAGAAAGACTACAGGTAAATCAAAGTATAGCATTACAAACATTTAATGCATTTTTTTTAAGAAACACATACATATTTCTATATATGCACACTATAGTACATGTAAATCATCATTTAGGAGCATGCCTCTGTATTTCCTGTTAGTTATACCAGGGGCCACTTGAGGAAGATTTTTCCCTCATAGACCACAAGAAACAAATCAGTGACTGTAACTTCCCAAATTGGTCAAACTGTTTCCGGTTTAAGATTTAGATTAAAGCTGTATTAACCAAACCCATCGTTAAGGAGCACTCCATTTATCTAGAGTTAAACTCACCGTGAATGCATTGCCAATAATTATGTTCATTTTACTTTGCTTCCCTTTTCCCTATTTCTTTTTTTCTATTTTTTTTGCACTATGTTGTGTAAGAAATTGTAACCAGCTCTAGAAGAACCACTTTGCCAATGGGATTTTTCGCCCCCATTCAATCAGTGTTCATGTTTACCAACCAGCCAATGGGACATTCAATTAAATATCCTTGGCAACTTAGCCTGAATGAGGTCTTAAAGTCTTGCAAGTTTAAGTTTATAAAACAAATGTTGTGCTAGTAAAAGGATTCTCTAAAACCATTATTCCCCTGTGTTCTTTACTGTAAAATACTTACTCCTAACAACAAGGTTGACATTTTTGCGTGCCGGGTTGCCCACGTTATTGACAGCCGAACAGTTATAGAAACCACTGTCAGCCGGTGTGACAGCACGCAGAATCAGAGTGGGTCCTTTGACCAGAGCACTGAGGGGGAGGCTTCCCAGGGATTGTGACCATGTGACAGTGGGCGGCGGAAAACCTGCTATCACCTCACAGGTTATGGTGACATCCTGCCCTGGGTCCACCACCACGGTGTCATTGACTGACATGCGGATCATTGGGGGAGCTGCAGAGACAGGAAAAATAGAATAGATTATAATGTGTAGATTCATTTTAATAAATTAAGTTTCTTCTGAGATGTTGCCCAATAAACGGCAGCAAATGTGCAGTGGCTTTGTTAGTTCCAATTCTATTGTTAATATTTACATGTAAAGCTTAATACAAATAAGCTACTAAAGCAGCAACGTCCAAAAAGTCAGTATGCCTTTTTTGTACGAATGACCTTATGGGAAGAGAACAGTATGACCCCAAATGCAGCTGCAGTGGGGAAAAAATCCAGTTCCAGACAAAGATCGATTCGACACAAAGTGGTTTCAAAATACAACAAGGCCAGAGCAGTGGAACTGAGGGCAATAGCTGCAAACGCTGCACAGCCCAATACTTAACAGCTGACAGGGTGGGAGACAAGAAAAGACAGGGCAAAACAAAAAGGAAATGGTTGAAGTATATTATTTAAATTGAAGGATAGATTGGTATGAAGTAAGAAAAGTCAGTGACAGTGAAATTGGCTCATGCACACGCGCCATAGCTGGAACTTACCACTTACTCTTTTCAATAATACAGTACAAAGATTTACATTTAGTAAGCACCTCATTTGCTGTAATTTCTTCTTTCCAACCTGAACACTTTAAGCACTAAAATACACAGATTCGAAATCCAATTTGCAACATACTAAAATATTACATAAGTCGCCACAGGGGGTAAATGGGGTGAAGAGGGTAACTTTGAAAGAAATGAGCTCATGACCAAAATGTCACCTGTTTCAATTCCCTAAGTGGTTAGAGAAATGGTGAAATATAAAGGTTGTCCCCTCTCTCATCAACTACAGTGAAAACACTCAGGGGCAATGCGGCTAAACCCTGGCTTCTTTACTGGAGCACAAGATATGAATCTGTGCTTGTACTGCACAGCTCAACAGTGACATGTTTTTGAAAAACAATTAGCTTTAACCATTTTAAAACACTTCTGTCCTCTACATGTTTACAGGCAAATAATGACAGTTTGGGTTACTTTTCTAGGGGACAAACATGTTCGAAGCATGAGTTAATCCTGAGTGAGTGACTGACCCAACACAGTACAGCAAGCAATCCATTCCTCTAATAGACTCCATGCTCTTCATCCTTTCAACTAATCTCTTTTAAACAAATTGCAATTGCTATAATGAAAAAGACACAAAGCAGTGGATAACAGCTGCATTGTTCTAGTAATACATAAAAAAAATGCAAGCACTGTCCTGTTTTTAATACATTCAAAATGTATATGCAAAAAACCACACACACTATTAGGATAACTCTAAATAACTTTATATCTGATGGTTATGGCGCTGACAAGTAATGTTAGTGGCAATCAACATGTAAATAGCACTGTCATTTCCCATTGTATCAAATCATTGTAAAAGCCCTGTAGAACTGGGGAGCAGCGCATTACACCAGTCTCTGTGGAACATGTTTATCTCAGTAAACGTGCCACTTAAATACAATTAAGGACAGTTACAGCAGTAGACCTTAAGATAATAAAGTGTCATCCAACCAACTGTAAGAAATTGTCAGATAACAGTCAATGGTTGCTTTTCTCAAGTCTGCATTTAGGTTTATTGTATATCTAATAATACATTTTTAATCCCAGTGGATGATGGCTTCAGGCCATGTCCACACAACCCTGTTTTCATTTTAAAAAATGGCATGTGATATTAATGAAGTTGATCTCTCAAACTAACATTATAAGACATATCATAGTATTTTTGTGCTCATAAAAGAGAAATAATTTAAAGGGAAATTGTAATATGTAGAAAAGACCTGCCTAGAAAGAAACTTAAAAAGGAGAGTCAAGAGTTTTGTCTGGCTTACAAATAGTTTTGTGTTCTTTATTCTAATCTTCAGCAACATTGACAACAATATAGACTGGTTATAATGCAGAATGTTTTATACCCAACGTGACAGGACCAGTACCATGCATCCTGCTGTTTTTGTCTCTATGAATATTCAATATTTTTTTTTTTTATTTTCTAGGCTTGCTAGTTTTATACTTAGCAGTGTAGCCAGTAAGCATTCCTTTTATGATTATCCAGGCAAAACATGGTATGCAAAATGTCCCCAATGATGCCATGAATGTTAACTTGGTGTTACTATCCGAATGTTCGACCCTGCTTTAGCACGTATTTGTCCCGGTAGATAAAATAAAATAAAACATTAAATCCCAAGAGCACGAAATAGTAAAGTGCAGTAAAGGTCTGGAGGTCCATGCGGCAAAAAAATAAGTGAGAACAGTGTAAGTGGAGCATGGGAGGAGAAACTGAGGATTTAAAAATTATAGCTTCAATTTCCCAGGGATGCGTGGGTGACGGTAACGGTGGGATCAGCCAGCGCTCTTCCAAAGTAATGGGATTTATGTGCAGCACAGCGGTTTACAACCAGGTAACAAATGCTTCTCTCTTGCGCTTAGGACACTTTCTTACTCCCCTCGTCCTTTCTCTCTGTCACTTTGTCACCTTTATATCCTCAATATCTGTTTTTTTTACCTCCCTCTGCTGCTGTTTCCACTTTGTGGTCAGTTATTTTTTTTCTGTGTGACTTGCTTGTTCCTTTACTATCATGCTCAATAAAGCTGTTGTTTTTTGTATGGCTTGATCAGATAAGGACTTAACATTAAGGATAAGATTATGGCAAAACAAAATCTCACAACAAAATATTATGAGGTCACTATTATAACAGAATAATACACATATACTATTGTGTTGTATGTGTGTAAGTAAAAGTTAGCAGTTGCAATGTTTAAAGAACTGACAATAAGCTTTAGTTGCCTCGGTCCTTCATATAGATTTTACTTCTACAATAGGAGAGCATAGTCAAAACTTCAAAAGAGGCATTTTTTGCATTGCATTGCAGTAAAACTTCTGACTGACAATAGATGTGAGTCCAATGCAGTTTATTAATCTAAAGTGTGCCTGCTCTTTTCAAAACTCCTTGGGTAATTAAAGTAATGTGTTTTAAACACGTCAAAGGTCAAACGCAAAGTTGTACGATTCTAAAAGCCTCCTTCAGTAACTTCACAGAAATGATCAAAGGAGCCTTGCAAGCAAATTGATTCTTGCCATGGCTGGATATCCCCACCCTGATCCCCACACTGGACAGTACTTGAGGATAGGGGAGAAAAGTCAGAGAAGTTTAAAAGTGCAAGATTTTCTGTGGAGGGAAAGTAGAATCCAAACCCAGGACATTGGCTGGTTAAAACCAATTGGAGGGCTCTAATAAGAGTGCTGTGGCAGAGAGACATGCATTTAGACCAATTTAAATGCATCTTTCCTAACAAGAAGTTAATATTCAAACCCTAACCCTTTTTTTATTTCTGTCCTTTTCCAGAAAAAAACAAACAAACTTGGAATTATTGCCTTACATAAAACTGAGTGCACAGATGCTTTCAGCGTCCAGAGGTTTGACAGCAGATTGCCCATTGATCCTCAATCCATCTTTTCAGGATACAATTTACACAGAACAGAGTTTGCCCCTTTATTGATCTAATCATATATATTATAGTCCATAGTTGTACAGGTGTCATATTATCACAAAGGTATAGTGTAGTATGAATTGCACAAATCAATAAATGGCAAATTTACAGTGACTCCAGATTTACTGTCAGCTTAAGAGTTGTCAGCAGCATAAATGGTCCTGTGGATTTTTGCCTTGGGTCCTCCATTCTGTTTTGGCTCCGCCCACCTCCTTTACCTTTTTTCAAATAAAATCCCCATGTTCTCTTTGCCAGGGGAAGAGGATTTTCTCGTCAGTCACTGCAGTCCGCAAAACAAACTCTGCACCCAAATCCCAGATGGGGATTATGATGGAAAAAAATCAATCAATCCCCTTGTCCTACAGTGAATCCACAGCAATGGCACGACCTAGTTTGATGACCATAAGCGGTTACTAACAGCGCAAGGACACAGAGGAAGCTCAACGGGGAAATTACAAAACACACTCATTAGAGAAATGCTATGAAGGACAAAATAAAGCTGCAACTGCTCCACATCATCTATTTATCTTCAACTGTTTTTTGACATTTTCTTTTCCTTAATATAATATTTTATTTTGCATAGGACTGGTATCCAACAAGCATTCAGGTATCTTGAGTATGAAAGGGAACAAGCTGGCAGTTTATCAGGCCATTTCCCACTGCAGCATGTTTAGATGAAATGCCATTTAATGGAAGTAAAGCTCAAATGGAACAAGTGCATAATCTTGAAGTGTGTTTGTAACTTTGTATAAACCAGACATCAGGTTCCTCCATTTTTTTTTTTGTTTCCAGCCCTGACAAACACATTTAAGTCCACACACTCCCACCGAGCAGTGTGTTTTTGTCTGCTGTGAAGCTGTGAGGTCCAGACAGATTGGCTGCACTGGCAAGACTCTGAGCCTTTGCGCCAACACCAAGCACAGAGACATGTGGTAGCTGCTGTGTGTCTGCGTTGACTGAGCCGCAGGAATACAATTGATCATAGCCACATGAGTCCAAGACAGAGGAAATATGAGTCAGAGGGGGCTTTTGAGAGCTGTTTGTTTCAGCATGAGGCATTAGTTATGACAATTAAATATTTAAAATGTACATTGAGCTGGAATAAACAGAATAACTCCTTAGTTGACATAAGAGGAGATATAATCTTGTCATAATAAGTGTATGGAATAGGAATTACTTAAAATGCCAATGAAACCAATGTAGGAGTGAAAAGGACAGAAAATAGGGGCCATACAATATCCTTTACCATTCAATGACTGACAAATGTACGACGGATACGTGGGCTTTTCTCTAAACTACACCCTTGCCACTCAAAAGAAGCACTAGCCTGTAACTGCACACTTCAAGTACATATTTATTCGAGCCTCCTTGAGTGAGATTAACACGAGAAGTCCGTCACAGTGCTCTAAGAATGTGTAAAAGAGCTTGGGGCTGGCTACAACTATACAAAAATAAATAAATATAAACTTAAAACTCTATGCTCAATAAAATAATATACTAAAAAGTCAGCACAAGTTAATTTAATGACTGAAATAAAAGTCCTAATACTGCAGGAAGAGCTGTTCTTGTGGCACATCAGTCTGCCTCTAACAAAGCTGACAGTGTTGTCAACGGCAACAACATTGTGGTGGGTAAAGGAGTTGCAGGCGGTGGCGTGGAGACGGACAGAGCAGTGTCGAGTGAATTGGAGATAACAGGGACTGTGACAACTGAATAACAGCTGACGGCCCTGAGATGAGCGCTCAGTCACAGAAAAAACAAGACAGATAGACAGCACTGCATGTTGGGAGGAAGGCTATATGGCAGAGAGACACAAATCTGAGAGAGTCAAAGGGCATGAGAGAAACGCAGATGGAAATAAAAGAGAAACAGAGATGAGGAGAGACAGTGGTAAAAAAAAAGGAGAAGAGAAGGCTATTTCTATACAAAGTAAAACCTATCACAAGATTATACAGAAATAGCACTTACTTGTAGCATTTGTGAGTCGGAATGTAACAGACCGATCTTCAATGTTACACACATTACGAACAGACACCTGGCAAGTGTAGTCAGCAAAGTCCTTGGGCCGAAGGTTTTTGAGCTTTAAAACCTTAGTTTCACCCTAACAAAAAAACATAATACAGCAGAGGGTAGTTTAGTTTACAGATACTTTCACCTCCACATTGTTTCAGAGGGAAAGGGGATTATGAGGAATAATTATGGTGAACATCCATCCTATTTCTTCTTTTTTCTTTTCTGTGAAGCTTTTATTTACACTACCTTTGATACATTGTATCTACCTCCTTGTGTAAGAAACTTTAATAACATGTAACTACATGGTACATAAATAATGGAATTATGTGTACTTAAATACTAGTAAAGTAGGGTTGTTACAGTTACAGTTTGTTACACAGGGTACTTAATGAGGTACCAAGTGTAGTGTAAAATAAAGTGTTACCCTTTTTTTCTATTCTATACAAAGAATTAGTCTGGTGTCTGTTAAAGTTGAGTTGAGTTAGATTTCCAAGAGGCAAGACCCACAGGAGCACTTGTCTCTGTACGCAACTCAAAAGACACACAACAAATCAAAAAAAAAAAAAACAAAGCATTGCAAAAAACCTGTCTTATTTTAAATAAACTGTTATGATTGGTCTGACAGGGTTTCTAGTAAGTGGCAAAAGATGTTAGTGGAAAAGATCTTTATCACTTTGTAAAATGAATGGGTCTGGCTGGTCAGGCTAAGGAGTCATTTCTATTGGCTGAGAGCATCTGGAAATCAAATCTACTGTATGTGTGTAATAATACAATATAAACAAAGCGATCCTCTGCCTCCTCTTGAGAATGAGAGTTACTTTGGCGTGCCACTCACTTTGATATACACTCTTGCCTCTACAAAAGAAATCATATTCCTTTTATGGCTTCACTGGTGATAACTCCGACAGAGGCTTGTTTTAACTGTCTGTTGGAGTACTCTAGGTGCTGGCTAACAGTGTCTTCTCTTAGCCTTGGGAAGAGCTGTGCAGCTGGGCTAATTGAACCCAAGAGGCTGTGCTTTGTAGCTGGCTGATGCTTTGATAAGTGAAGAAAAAGAGCAGCAACAGTTGTGCACAGTGACTGACAGAGATGCCTCAAGGACAGTTTGGTTTCGGAGTGTGCAGCTTTAGGACAAACACTTGGCTAATATCTGTTTGTTATTAGTAGATTTACCCGGTTAACAAAACCAAATGTGCAATGTAGAAGAAACTGACTTTAAAGGCAATACCAGCTAGCTTCACTCAACAAATCTTGTACTCAAAAGAATGCAATTCTCAATAATGGTGGTTCATTTGCATGAAAAAGATGTTGTACAGTGAAAAGTGTGTCAGTCTCCAAAGGAAGGACATGCACCTGGCACTGTTTTTCTCTTCTGTACAAGGTTTCCAAAGAGTACCTGAGTGTAAAGAGGCTCATAGATGTCCACTCCATTGTCCTTGCTCTGCTCGATAACCATGTTCCCACGTTTCCAGATGAAGCGTGCAGGAGGGTTGGAGTTGACGGTGCAACGCAGAAACACAGTCTTCTCCTGATAATAACTGCCACGCACATCACTAATGGTCTGGTGCACCGTCAGTACTGGATTCTCAAGGTCTGCAAAGAAATAGAAGAAGGAAATAACATTTGTAATGACTAAAGACAATTGCAATCACATTCAATTTATAATCTACACAAAAAGTGCCTATAATCTGTGTTTTTTCTGTTTACACTATGCTGTTTACAGAAGACTGACTTCTGAGATTACCAGAACAAAACTGTTCACACACATCAACCAAAAGTGTCCACTATTTTTCACATCATTTTTTTAAATCTGTTTTTCCTACTCAATTCATTTCCATTGTGCATTTATTTCCTGGGAGTGTCAGCCCCTGTCCCTCCAGTGGATGGGATTTCAGCCGCTGTCACAAGCATGGGGCCTTCTCTGCTGGTTTCTGCCATCTCGCCAGACCTCACTGCCACATTCAGCGCTTATCACAGTCCATTCCTCACAGCCGTACCTCTATCTCTTACTGGCCACAGTTGTGACTGTATGTAATCCTGATTCTTTACACCCTAATTGGACTGATTGGGACTTCAACATCATGGGAACAATTTCTACCAACACCACAGTGACTGTAAATGTCTTAAACCTAAAACACGCCCAGACCTGTCAATACTTCCACGTTATTGGTCACAACAAGCCGGTAAAGCCAGGGATCGGGCCGTGAATACTTCAATCAAGATTGATTTTTATGAGTTTGTAAACTCTAAAAACTAAAATTTCTCGAGAATCCAGCAGCAGCGCATGGTTACATATCTTCCTGAGGTTGAGTAAATTAGTATGTAGGAAGCAAAGAATTAATAAATTACTATCTATAGACAAAAACAATACTATACTTTACACTCAATCAGGTATACTGTACTTTGCAGTGAATGGCCAATTTGTGTATGGTTTTCACCAATCATTAGCTGCAAGGGGAATTCAGACTGAGTAATGCCAAAGTTTGAATGCAAAAGAGAGGAAAATGTGAGACAGTGAGTGAGAATGACTTTTGTCACTGTCTGTCTTGTTGGATATGGAAAGTAACACATTAACATGGGCAGAAGCCGACACAGGTACTTTCTCATGAAAATCACAAAGCAGCCAATGAACAACCACTTTGGGGCGGCAGTAGCAGAGCAGTCGTCTTTCAACCGGAGGGTAGTGGGTTCGATTCCAGCTATCCCCACAATTCATACTGTCGTTGTGTCCTTGGCCAAGACACTTAACCTACCTGTCTCGTATGAATGTGTAAGAGATTCAAGATTCAAGATTCAAGATTTTTATTCGTCACATACTAAATTATATACAGCATATATAACCAGCAGTGAAATGTGAGTCAGGTCCGCTCCATGGACAGTGCAATTATTAGGAAAACACACAGATGAAAATATACATAAATGTAGCTATGTAAGAATGAAATAAAAGTAAACAATAAAAAATATAAGAATAAAATCTAAAAAATATAAAAAGTGTGTAATGTGGGAATAAATCTAGATCGCAAAATAATGTACATGAATGTAAACTGTAGACTTAAAATATTAAAAAATGTACAGGGATGTACAGTGTGCATATATGCATTTAGCTGTGGTCTTAAATATTAAGAATCACATGAAGGTGCAGGAAGCAAATGTGCAAAACAGTTTGTAGCAAAACAGAGTGACACTGTCAGTGTGTCAATGTGAGGTGGCTGGTTTAGAGTTCAAGAGCCTGATGGCCTGTGGGAAAAACTCCTCCTAAGTCTCTCAGTTTTGCCATCAGGCTGCGGTAGCGCTTACCAGATGGCAGCAGAGTGAAAATATGATTACTGGGGTGGGTGGAGTCTTTGGTGATTTTTGCAGCTCTGCTTCTGCAGCGTTTGTGGTAGATGTCCTGCAGAGAGGAGAGCAGACCCTGAAATGCGCTCAGCTAAGCGCACAACTCTCTGCAGGGCTTTGCAGTCTTGACTGGAGCTGTTCCCATACCACACAGAGATACATTGAGTCAATATACTTTCTATAGCTCCAGAATAGAAAGTTTTCAGGATTGCTGGTGAGACCCTGAATTTCCTCAGCTGTCGCAGATAGTACAGTCTTTGCCTGGCTTTATTTACCTGAGTTTGAGTGTGAGTAGTCCAAGTCAGGTCCTCAGTGATGTTTACACCAAGGTACTTGAAGCTACTCACCCTCTCCACAGGGGTCCCGCCTATTGTAAGAGGAGTGTAGGGCTGCTGCTGCGTCTTCCTGAAGTCTACAATCAGTTCTTTTGTTTTGCTCACATTCAGGAGAGGCAGTTGTCCTGGCACCATGATGTTAATTTCCTACTTCATCCAAGTATGCGGTCTCATTGTTGTTGTGAATGAGGCCCAGAACCACAGTATCATCAGCGAATTTGATAATGGATGTGGAGCTGTGCGAGGACACGCAGTCGTGTGTGTAGAGGGAGTAGAGCAGGGGACTCAGGACACAGCCCTGTGGGGCTCCTACGTTCAGTGTGATGGAGCTGGAGGTGTACTGGCCTAGTTTCACCACTTGAGGTCTGCGGTGAGAAATCAAGGATCCAGTTGCAAAGTGAAGGATTCAGTCCGAGGTCTATGAGTTTTGAAGCTAGCTTAGTGGGGACTATAGTATTAAAAGCTGAGCTATAGTCAATAAATAGCAGTCTTACATAGTTCCTGTTATTGCTGTCAATATGTGTGAGAGAAGAGTGCAGGATGTGAGAGATGGCATCATCTGTGGATCTGTTAGGGCGATAAGCAAACTGAAGGGGGTCCAAAGTATCCGGGATGGAGGAGCAGATGACGTTTTTAACCAGTCCCTCAAAGACCTTCATGACTATTGATGTGAGGGCAACTGGACGATAGTCATTTAGACAAGAGGGTTTATTGTTTTTGGCACAGGGATGATGGTCGATTTTTGAATGGGGTGGGAACCACCGATGTGGCAAGAGACTCATTAAAAATGGATGTAAACAAACCAGCGAGCTGATCAGCGCAGGACCGCAGAACACGGCCAGAAATCCCGTCAGGTCCAGCTGCTTTCCTTACATTCACTCGTTTAGTGCCTTTCGAACCTCGTCCTCCGTCACGGTGATCGCATGATGATCGCTGCTCTGACTGCTGCTCCCTGGCGCTGATCGGCAGACTCGCACTGCTTTGATTGCTTTGGCGGCCGTAGAAAGTGTTAAGCTCGTCAGCCAGCGACGGATCTGCTCTCACCACTGTAGAGGATTTATTTCCAAAGTCACAGATGGTCCTTAGTCCTTGCCACATGCGTCGGGAGTCATTTAGCTGGAAATGTGACTCAATGCGTTCCCTGTGTCTGTGTTTTGCGGCACTTACTGCGTGTCGGAGAGCATAGCACGATGCTTTGTACTCGCTCATGTTTCCCGACAGAAGACCGGCGTTAGTAAGCAGCAGTGCGTTTGTTTATTGCTGCACGGATTGATCTGTCCACCCACGGTTTCTGATTAGAGAAAGACCGTATAGTTATTTTGTCCGTAGCTTGTTCGGCTAGCGTGTTTACAAAGCTTAGCGCTACATCCGTGAACTCGCTGACGCCCAATGAGCTTGCGCGAAACATGACCCAGTCTACGCCATCGAGCCGCCTGTAACGTTGCTTCTGATTGGGCGGACCAACGCGTCACCACCCTCTGCACCGGAGGTTCTTGAACGAGCCGTTGTTTATATTCCGTGTAAGGAAAATGGCGGCATGGTCCGATTTGCGAAAGCGCCGTAGTGAGCGAGCTTTGTAGGCATTCTTAAACTGAGTGTAGCAATGATCCAGTGTATTTGGTCCTCTGGATGGACAGGATACGTGTTGATAAAAATTAGGCATGACTTTCCTGAGTTTGGCTTTGTTAAAGTCCCCAGCGATGATAGTAGCAGCGTCGGGATGTTTGTTGATGTTGCCGCTGAGCGCATCGTGAAGCTCAGACAAAGCCAAGCCAGTGTCTGCTTGTGGAGGATGTAAACAGCAGTTATGATGATCGATGAAAACTCCCGAGGCAGATAGGATGGGCGGCAAATAATGGATAGGTGTTCCAGATGAGGCGAGCAGGAGCGCGACAGAGTGGAGATATTCCTGGGTCACACCATTTCTTGTTAATCATGAAACAAACTCCCCACCCTTGGATTTGCGGCCTCGGCTGTCCTGTCCATCCGTAAAACAGAGAAGTTTTCAGGACGGCGTTACAGCAGCGTCCGGGACCCAGGGCGTGAGCCACGTTTCAGACAAACAAAGGATGTTACAGTCCCTAATGTCCCGTTGGAAGTTTATCCTGGCTCTAAGATCATCCATCTTATTCTCCAGAGACTGGACATTGGCGAGCAAAATGCTCGGTAGAGGAGGGCTGTGTGCTCTTTTCCTCAGTCTGTTGCGAATCCCAGCACGTCTCCCGCGGTGTTTCTTGTTCCGTCGCCTCGGGCTATTCAGGTGACCATTGTTTATCCCGGCGTCCCGGAGAATCTCAGGTGGCCACGACGGGTTGGAGGATAAAGTGTCGTGAAACAGGTCAGTGAAGCGTTGTCCAATGTCCAAAAGTATTACCTTTTCGTATGAAATCAGTGCAGAGGTAATGTGTGTAAAAAGAGAAAGCAAAAGTAGGTAAAAAAGTAAATAAGAACACAATCTAAGCGGAGCGACCTGGACGGCGGCCGGACACAGCGGCGCCATCTTGGATATGAGTGTTTAGTGAATGTATGTGGTGTTGGTCGGAGAGGCCGTAGGCACAAAATAGCTGCCACAGTCTGCCCCAGGGCATCTGTGGCTACAGTTGTAGCTTACCTTCACCAGTGTGTGACTGTGTATGAATGAATAAACGGCGTGTAAGCGCTTTGAGTCCCTTGGTCCCTTGGGAGAAAAGCGCAATATAAATCCCATCCATTATTATTATTATTATTATTATTATCATTATCATTATCATTATCATTATTATTATTATTATTATTATTATCACTTTACAGTATTTTGAGGTCCACAAAGTTCAAATTTAGAGATGGTTTGATGGTGTCAAGAGCACTTTAGCTCATACATACACCAGTGTACACATTGTAATAATCAGTGTTGGAAGTAACGGCGTTAGAGTATAACGGCGTTACTAACAGCGTTAATTTTTCAGTAACGGAGTAATCTAATAAATTACTTTTCCCATTGTTGTAACGCCGTTATCATTACTGAGAATGTAAAGTGTTGGGTTACTACAATTTGGTTGAATAAAGCGCGAGGTGTCATGCTTTGGCTACACATCAGCTGCTGCTGGAGAGAGCAGGGGGTGATGACACCGCTGCAAAAGCGATGATTGGCTCACTAAACACAAGACAGCGTCAGGGACAATGGAGCCGGGGACATTCAAAGGTGGCGTTCTCGAACTGGAAGTACCGGCACTACTTCTCGTTAATTGAAGTTGAAGGCAAGAATGTTTCTGTAACATGCTATGTACAGGAAAAAAGACTATCCACGTCTGCCTCAAGTAACTCAAAGCTTTCATGAACACATGCTAACACGACACTTGTTGCTACTGCTAACCCCAAAGGCAGCTAGCGTGAGTTCCAGTGAAGGAGACAGAGCCACTGTTAAAACAAACAATGCTCGATTTTACGTGTCAGCAACAACCATTGGTTTAGTTGTTAGATGAGAGGAGTATTTTAGAATAGATTAATGTATTATTCATTTTCTTTGAGAATGAACAACATGTTAATCTACAGAGAGTTGGATTGTGTTTTGTTTATTGTGCAATAATTTACAGGTACAGAGATTTGCACTACTTAATGGCCAGGTCTCCCTTTGTTTCTTTTTACACAAGTTTACATTTGTGTGACTTAATTTTGCCATTGAATTTTATTTTAAATATTTATTTTTTATATGTTTTTATTTATATCATATGGCAGACTGCAATCTATTGAGTTGAAATAAATACCAAATGTTCTAAAATACTATATATAGTGTTTTTATTCTTCAATCAGTTAATTTAAACATCTTTGATATTTAAGCTGTTATAGAACGTAATACCCTTATAGAACATAAAAAATAACTTCAGTTACTTTGCTGAGTAATGGAGTTACTTTTACAATGTGGTAACTGAGTTACTAATTCAATTACTTTTTGGTTGAAGTAATTTGTAACTGTAACTAATTACTTTTTTGAAGTAAGATGACCAACACTGGTAATAATCAAGGCATAGTTTAATTCTGCCCAGTTCTACATGAAACAGAAACAATGCTTGTATAGGCTTTTTTTTCATGACACTTGTGTTAGTTGTTTATAAAATAAGATCCCTGAGCGAATCTAACTTTATTTGTTTTGGGTAAATAGAGACACAAGATGAGACTGCAAGTGAACAGAAACACAATATGAAACTTTAATGAAGCCTCTGATTTCCCTAAAGTCCTTCTTTTGCAGACCTAACATCAACTGCACTGAACTATTGTTTTTGTTGATGGTGGTGGCAACAAGCTTTTAATACACATCTAATGTGCCTCCAAACTTCATGCTGCACTAGACTTATGTTGTTTTCTGCTTAGATACTGTACACTGGTGCTGACACAAACACATTTTACCATTCCCTTGGAGTCCGACCCCTCTTAGAGAATAATGTCTAAGGCTAAAGCATGGCATAAGGCTCTTGAAAATACGAACCTGACCGTAAGAATTTTTAAACTAAACTAACTCTATACTTGCACAAGCTTAATGTTGCAACTTATAGGCTATTCCTTTAGGGCTGTACTGTCTAAAAAGGAATGATTTCAGATCTACGGGTGACTTTGTTGTTATGACAATAACATGTACTTTAGCAACAGTCCTGGATAGGTTTCAGAGGGGACAGGCAACAACACACTCTACTATACAAAAAAGCCAATATGTGAATGAGGCCTGCTGCCTATGGAGCAAGCACTACCTTCTATAGCAATGATATCCCTGCAGGCAGAAACATCCATTTGTCTCTTCTATGTTGGCTGGCATGAAGACAGAGTCAAGGACGATGCATACGGTTGGGCTCATGAGTTTACATACCCTGGCCAAATTTTAGATTTTTTTTACTCATAGTTAGTGGTTGGGTGAAGCCATTTATTATAAAACAATTGTGTTTACTCTTTTTAAATTTTAATAACAACAGAAATCACCCAAATGACCCTGATAAAAGTTTACATACCCTGGTGATTTTGGCCTGATAACATGCACACAAGTTGACACAAAGAGGATCTTTCATTCAGTGCTGCATTGATGTATCTGTATTTTGAGTCATGGGAAACGCAAAAGAATTGTCAAAGGATCTGTGGGAAAAGGTCATTGAACTGTATAAAACAGGAAAGGGATATAAAAAGATATCCAAGGAATTGAGAATGCCAATCAGCAGAGTTAAAACTCTAATTAAGAAGTAGAAAATAAGGGATTCTGATGAAACCAAACCACGGTCAGGTAAACCAACAAAGATTTCAGACACAACTGCCAGAAAAATTGTTCAGGATGCAAACAAAAACCCCAAAATAACATCAGCTGAAATACAGGAGTCTCTGAAAAGAAGTGGTGTGGCTGTTTGAAGATGCACAATAAAGAGGCACTAAATGGGCTGCAGGGTCAAGTCGCCAGAAGAAAACCATTACTACGCAAATGCCACAAAGCAAGCCACACTGGGGAGATCTCAAACGTGCAGTTCATGCAAGACAGACAAAGAATTTACATGAACCATGAAGCCAAGAAGAATGTGGGGTATGTAAACTTTTGATCAGGGTCATTTGAGTAGTTTCTGTTGTCATTATGATTTAAAAAGAGTAAACACAGTTGTTTTACAATAAATGGCTTCACCCAACCACTATGAGTGAAAGAAACGTTTTTGTGTTCATTCATATTCTCTGAAAAATGGGCAAAAAAACACAAATTCTGCCAGGGTATGTAAACTTATGAGCACAACTGTATGAGTATGTTGGCAGCATCACACACTTGGCCATAAGTGTGGGCCTTTCTGAACTAGAAAATACTACAGAAAGATAGTTGAATGTATAAATGTTTGAATGAGAATTTTGCACAGGTGGGTAGAGTAGCCTAAAATTGTACTCAAATAAGAGTAGCATTACTTAAAAGTAAAAAGTATTCATCCAAAAAATCACTCAAATAAAAGTAAAATAGTATTTGGGTAAAAGTCTACTTAAATACTGTAACTGTTTGATTGTAATGTCTGAATTATTTTTTAGAAATAATTTAATAAGACAAAGATATAAAATAATGTGCAAATTCTGGTATTTCAAAATAATAATATAAAACATGTGTAAAAATAAACATAATCTTTACAAAATAACAAAATAAGGAACAAGAAACACAAATTTCCACTTTTTTACAACATAAAGCTTTTGAAACCAATCCCTATGGTCTCTGTGTTTGAACAGTACAGCTGTTGTTTGCTCTGTGTGTGAGCCAAACATGCTTTGTTCATGAAGCCAGGGCTGCTTATCCTCCTCAGTTTTAATATTGGAGACAGAGTTTTAATATTGGAGACAGTAGCCTCTGACATTTTTCATGTTTTTATTCCTGTTGCGTGTAAAGAGTATCTGACGCTATGCCTCCACTGTTTTTGTTGGTCCTGTGACTGTATGGCTACATCTTATTGGTGAAACACAGTCATGTGGTAGATTCACTGGCGGCATCTCTTTGGCAAAAGTAAAACATAGAATGTGTTGAATAAATGGTAAAAAAAAAAAAAGTAACTGGTTGAGTGTAGCGTTACTTCTTCACAAATCTACTCAAGTAAAGGTAAGAAGTATGGTGCAATAAAATTACTCCTTGAAGTATATTTTTTTCTAAATGCTACTTAAGTAAATGTAATGTTATGTAACTTGTTACTACCTACCTCTGGAATTTTGTCTTGTTGATATTAGGCTACTCCAGCAAAGTAACATGCAGCCATTATGTTGAATGAAAGAAAAGGCTGGTACAACACTGGTCATTCATTAACTTGTGTACAATCACTCCACTTTGGGATGTCAGCGATTAGAGCATGTACAAATGACAAAACATCACTAAATCATTATTTAGTTTAGAGATTAATACTGATCTGATGTTGCTTTGTTCTTCAATGCCCTGTCAACATGTAAGCCAACATCTATGAAAACATTACATTTTCTTTCCATTAGGGGCTTCTGCACACGTGTGGAACAGTTGAAAACGTCCAGAAACTGTTTAATGCCAAAACATGCAGACAAATAAAACAGAGCTTTCTATATATGTGGTGATGCCTCAATTCACACTTGCTTAATGTTTTGTGTGGTGAGTATTAAACGTTGATAACCAATGAGAAACAGGTCATCTCACATTCTCAGCATCACACGTGTTTTGCAAAACACTTCATGCAATTTTCTGTGTTAGTCAAAACTGTAAGACTATGTTTGAAGATTTTCTACACTGCCTTCCAAACATAATTTTCATTTTCAATCACCTAAAATCCAGAGCACACCTGTGAAGACACATCAACATCAATTGGACTGCACAGTAATCAGAGTCTGATCACTATAAATGAGCTAGTCGTCTCAAGGTGATGGAAGCAGCTTATGGTGACATAAGGGGCGTGCCACTTGAGTGTGAGGCTTAACTTCCCTCAAAATTTGGCCAGAGAAGACATTTTTGTGATGTTGAGGAAACCCTGTGGCCTGATTCACGTCAGTGATTGTACAAGCAGTAATATCAAAATTGTATCTGCTGATGGTTACTTTGTAAATAAAAATGTTGTTATTGCATAGCAGTCATATGTACCACATACTACAAATTACAAATCTTTAAAAGAAAATAAATAAATGCTACTTGTTCTCTGTTGCAAACATTTTGTTAACCCTAACCTAGTGGTCTGGCCAGTATTTGGGTCAAGTCAACAGATACATTTTGTTTTTAAATGAGGGAGACTGGTTTGTAGTATGTATTAGTACTGTTCATCATCAGTTCATTGCCATAATACCCAATCTTCCAATACCTAAAGCATTGCAATAATGGAAACAGAGATTTAAACCAAAGCAATCCATTTTAGTGGTCAGGGTTGACCGAGTACGTTTTTCTAACAGGTTGACCTCTGCCGGGTGCCTTCCTCTGCAAGAGGACGCCCTGGACTCCAAATCCTCTTTGATTTCCAATAACATGTCCTGTTCTCTAATAGCTCTCCACGAGTATCGGCCATTAGGAGACCAAAGAGAAGATGACAGGTTCAATTGAGGGTGACATGCACTGGAGGAGAACAACGGAGAACAGAGTGTATTACGGTCAGCTTGCATCGCTGACTGAGCAGTCGTCTGGGTAAGACCATAACTACTCCATGTTCAGTAGCTAGCTAGCTGGGTAAAACAGTTTTTATTCCTTCATTCATTTAAGTTTGACACAATATATATTTATGCTGGTAAAATCTTTTCTAAATTCCAACTCCAATGCTATGAAATTAAGAAACTAATCCTACTGCTTGGGATTTGTGTCTCTTGTGAGCTCACAAAGGAAATCTGGGTAACTCTTCATAATAACTACACACTATTATGCTTTAGTTGATTATTTGTAAAGACTAAATACATAGTTTACAAAGAATTACTCCAACATTAATAATCAAGCCAAGTTAATGTTTTTGTCTTGATAATAAATATATGTAAAGTTATATATACTAATTCAGCATCATGTAACATTAAATAAATATTTATAGCGTTTTACTACTGTTTAATAGTGTGTCATTATTATAAAGTGTTACCGAAATCTGTGATACGTCCTGACAAGTGCAGTCACAACCTCACACTCCTTAGCTATCGGCCAAGTCACGTCAAGTGGGTCACAACAGCTGAAACTTCAAAGTAACACATCATACACAGGTGAAATTTTAAAAGCCAATGAATATAAGCTTACAATTTGTAATGCAGTCATTTGCCTTTACATTCAAATAGACAATATGTTGAAATGAATTGAATATATCAAAACCAAAACAAGAAAAACCATGTCCGCTAAATAGAAGGTGGTCTACATTAAATGCTACTTCCAACTGACTACTCATTTCACATTAATAAGATCATTAACCAGAGTGCACATAGATCTCTTCTTTTACGTTAATACGTATTACAAACACACACACAAAGCACAGACACTCACAGCCACTGGCAGCTGAGAAAAAGCCTGCACATACAGAGACACAAACAGAGGCAGACTCTCGTTTGATCCAGCTTCGCATCTCGTCAATTATTCAGCATTTCGCTCATAGACATTGCCTTAAAGAGGGCATAAAACATGCACGAGGCCCACATTTGGAAATAACAAGAACACTGCCTGTGTTTAAAATGCAATGCTGTGAAGTAAAGATTGATTTAGGCTGATATCTTTTAGGGTTTATTTGACTATGGTGTTTGCTCCTTTAACCCCAAAATAATGAGTCTGTAACACATCATGCTTCTCGTTTATTACATGGGCCCTAGTTCAAACTAATGAGACAGATAAAAGATTGACGGCACAAGATGTAGGCTATAACATCAACAGAATTGCTCACATCTTTGCAGTAAAGCTTATAAGGCTATGAATGTAGTAAAAGTATTTGCAAATTTGTGTGTATTAATTGTGTTTAACTTCTGCCTCATGTGGTTATCTTTTTGACTCATAGGTGTCAATGGATGTCAAGTCTTAGCGCTACCTTAACACTGGACTTAGGGTTTTAACAAAATAGTGACCAGTTTAATAAATAGGTTAACTAGTTGACTATTTGGTTCAGGGTGGTATTCAGCGTTTTATCAATTGTGAAAAACAATGAACACATACAAAGCTCACAACACTTGCTGCTAAATAACTGAACCCAATATAAATTCAGTTCTGATAGACAAATGAGCTGGATCTTCCAAATCCTCTTGTGTGTTTTAGAAATTGTGAAAAACTGTATAAAACAGACATAGCAACAGATATCAGTAGCAAACATAGAGATATTTTTTTCTTTTCTGAAAAAAAGGAAGGCAGATTTTCTGATTCTGAGAGCACAGCTTTTATTATATCAGAAATAACAAATTCTTCTGTGCTGGCAGTACAAACATATACTTGGCAGCAGCTTTTGCATTTTTGACCCAATAAAGCCATGTCATTGGTCTAATTAAACACACTGTTTGATTTTTCCATACAGCTTATTGACTAGTAAACAGCTGTAAGTGTAAACTCAGGGCCACACAACCAAACATGGACACACAAATCTAATATGGAAGAAATATAGCAAAAGGCTTATCTGTATTTTGAACTTTATGTGTAAGACTTAAGACTTTTAGCTTTTGTGCATTTACAGGCTGATCATTTTTCACACACACAAATCTTGATATGCAGGCACAAATCTTGGCACTGTAATGAACTGTGGTGTAATATATTTATCCATTCATGCATTAATTTTCTTCCGCTTAGTCCTGTAAGTAGCAGGCAGTGTTGGGCACGTAACTTTAAAAAAGTAATTAATAATAGTTACTAGTTATTTCTCTGAAATAGTAACTGAGTTAGTAACAAGTCTTAGTAAAAGGTCTTACCTCTCGGACAGGTCATTCAGAGTATCATGGAGAAACGAGTTCTCCGAGTCCCAACATCTCAATACAGGGGTGCCACAGGGCTCAGTGCTTGGACCGCTACTCTTTTCCATATACATGACATCTTTTGGCTATGTCTCACGTACTTCCTCTGGATTAATTCCACATTGGTGGAATGATCTACCTGTTGCTACAAGATCAGCAGATTCTGTAGCCATCTTTAAAAAACGCCTGAAAAAAACACCTCTTCCATCAACATCTAACTGACAAACACTGAATTCTACTTCCTTTCTATCTATTCCTTTTCTTCAAAAAAATCCTATCCTTAGCTTTGTATACTGTGCTGGATTTTGACAGACAAGTTTGTGGTGCACTTGTGCTTTTTGCTACCTTGTGTTGTTAAAATTATTTAATATATCCTTTGTACTAAAGTAATAAAAATACATTTTCTAATATTAATTGCTCAATAATACGCCTCAATCTTGCAAATTATGCATTTTGCCTATGTGTTTCCACAGTTATTAAAATTAATCCACATGCTGCTTCTTTTCCTACTCACTGTGAGAGAGAGAGCCTGCACATAAGCGCACCCCTGCCCCTCTCTGCTTAATAGTATGATCCTGGTCTGTCCTCACATGATTGGTTACACAGCAGCACATTAGTGATGGGAAGTTCAGTTCATTTTACTGACTCAGTTCTTTAAGTCTCGTTCAGCAAAATGAACAAATCTTTTTTCAAGTCATTTCGGTCATTTCTTTAATTTCAGCAGAATCTAATTAAAATGTTACATATTACAATTTTTTATACATTTAGTACTTTTGGAATAAAAACTATAATAACTATAAGCTAATGCATTCATGGCCAAACTTTGAAAAATAAATTATAAATTCATTGCAGCTTACTTCAGGCAGAGTTCAACTCAGCTCTTAATCCAAATAGTTTTTTTCTTTTGTCACTTCATATTTAACTTAGCATTAATTCCGTCAACATGTCTGGTCCTAATTATACTATCTATGGTCTGGTCTGGGCCGTGACAGCCTCATGTAGCTGTAGCTAATACATCCGTCCGTCCGGAAACAGAAAGGACTCATTCATCTCCCGAGTCGTTCGTTCGTTCGTTCGTTCGTTCGTTCGTTCGTTCACCAAGTCCCAGGACTTGGTGAACGAATGAACGAACGACTCGGGAGATGAACAGTTCCTTTCTTTTTCCGGTAACTGCATACTCTTTCTCTATGGGGAAGGGACTTGGTGAACGAACGAGCGAGCGAAGCGAGCGACTCGGAGATGAATGACTCCTTTCTGTTTCCTGTATGAGATGTGGTGCAATGCGCATGCGCGGGTCTACACAAAAATGAACGACTCGCTCTCTGAGATGACTAGTTGTTCCCGAGTCATATTAAAGACTCGTTCAAAAAGAACGAATCGTTCATGAACGACTCATCACTACAGCACATGACATTCAGTTGATTCACTGCAGGAAGCACTTGTAGCACGGAGATCATCATCTCATTCTGCCTTGGATTACTTTACAAAAATAAATGAATACATTAAAAAGGCATGCAGACTCCCATTGTTCACTCGAACAAGCTTGTTCGCGACTGGCCCATCACTGTTCCAGGTCCAGCTGAGAGTGAGCCTACTCAGATGAAAACTACTTCAGTGAGCTCAATAATAGTAAAGCCGCATTTTATAGTAATGATGGTAATGGTAATGGCATTGTAACGGAGGTCATTTGATAGATTACACGTTACTCAAAACAGTAATGCCGCTAGTCCCATCACTGGTCGCGGGTGACTGGAGCCTATCCCAGCAACTTTGGACCTTAGATGGGGTACACCCTGGACAATGGCCAGTTAGTCACAAAGCCGACATTTAGACAGTGACAGACAACAATAAACTCTCACATTCATTCACTAGGGACACTTAAGAGTAGCCAGTTGACAACTCTTCAGTGTCCCTAGTGAATGACATGCATGCTTGAGTTGGCCCCAAGACATACATTTCTTTGGGCAGTGGGAGGAAGCCGGAGTACCCGGAGAGAACCCACAGTAACACATGGAGGATACAGACTCCTCACAGAAAGGCCGGTGTTGGTTGAGGATGTTTTAGTCGGCCGGGGATTGAACTCACAACCTTCTTGCTGGAGAGCGATCCACTCTGTCACATGGTGTAATATAGATTTGCAAAAGTAATATCAACATTATCACAACCAACACTTTCAAATTATTCTTATTCAATGTTTTCACAGAAGCAAACTGCATCTTATGCCATTACTTTTTTAGTGTCTAAATTACATGTTTTCTAAACCAATGTTCATGAATCATTTTGGTCAAACCAATGCTTTAAGTAAAAGCCTTTACGAGGAAGAGTAAATTTCCTGTCTGTTTATAGAGTGTGACAGTGAGATGTGGAGCTGACAGCACAGTGGGTAAGACAAAGGAGCAGAGTTCATTCCCTCAGCCCCAGGGCCAAACACACACGCACACATACAAATGCAGACACTTATGCAATCATCTGCACACAGTTGTTGTGATGTGCATATGCCTTTAAACAAGAAGCAGGCACAAATTCCTCTGGGCCAAAATAACACATGAATCTTCAGTTGTTCCGATGCAGCCCCTAAGGGTAAAAAAAGGAAGGAAGGTCTTTCCATATCCCAGTAAGTGGCCTCTGAAGGGGTCTGAAGGGACTACAACTGGACTAAAGAGTGTCCTCTAACATGAAGCATGGTCATGTGAATGTGCAGGTCATAAGAAAACAGCTGTCAGAAGCTATGACTAGCTGCTACAGTGAAGACAAACAATACTGTGTTTTATGTAAAAACCTACACACTGTATATTAGCTTGATAAGAAAATGACAGTTGGACCCTGTGACTTGTTTTAAATTTAATTAGCTTTCTACAATCCAGGACTATAAGGGCAATAGCAATATAATATATACAGCTCTGGAAAAAATTAAGAGACCACTGCAAAATTATCAGTTTCTCTGGTTTTACTATTTATAGGTATGTGTTTGAATAAAATTAACATTTTTGTTTTATTCTTTAAACTACTGACAACATTTTTGCCAAATTCCAAATAAAAATATTGTAATTTAGAGCATTTATTTGCAAGAGGATAGTGATGACAAGTGTTTTTTTATACTTTTCCTTATTAATTAAGATTTGGTTCAAGTGATCACCTGTGTGCCTGTGTTGGGATTCAACAGACATTGGAATGGAATGGTTTCCATACTTGTGGAGATGCTGATTGCTAGAAAAAATTGCAGTGGTCTCTTATTTTTTTCCAGAGCTGTAGAATACACAGGGTTCTATGGAAATGATAATCTTTGTCATGGAATAGCAGTAAGGTCAAGACTTTAATAAAACATTATTATTATTATCAACTGTGTGTCAGATATTTATTTTCTCAATAATAGATAACTCTGACACATACTGTTGACATTCTAATGTCCAGTTCTTTATTATTTATTTCCAAAAGGATCAGAGGTTTAAAGGTTAGGACTCCACAGGGGCCTATAGGCGGCCTGAGGCAAACCACTAAAACCATCTGCTAAACAGCTCCAGCGTTTACACACCTCCACACCTTTACATTTGAATTACTTTTTTCAAATATTGAAAAATGTGTTTTTACTCATAGTTCAAGAAATGGGTCAAATGTAAGGTTTTATGACAAATGTATCCTGTCCCAGTTACCCTCTAATGGAGCATTAAGAGACTCTTCTTGGTACAAAAGACCCATGGTAAAATTAGGGGTGTATTTACTATGGTCACACAGGAATTAAACCCATAACAATTCTGACCCTCCCAAAGCCTGAAGGGTCAAAGTTCACAAAACAACACTCTTTTAAAAATAAATATAACATTTAAACTGGAGGATTACATGAATCGTTATCTAACAGATATCCTGTTCAGCCATTTTCCAGGTTTCCTATATTCCTGTATTATGCAGTTGCTATGTTTCATTTTAAACTAGTGCTAAAACTATGTTTTAATGTTTTATTCTTTGCATCTGTATATAAACCTTCGACTCACATTGGAATCAATAAAGAACAGTGTTGCCTGTATGTTGTATGTAACCTTGCCTGCTACATTACAGGAGTAAAAGTGTGCAAACCCACCTAATATCATCAAACTATCAAAAAAAAGCTCCTATCCTGCTTTAATTAAAATAAAATGTACACCTAATATTAGTGTTGCAATTTGAAAGAGTGTATTTTTCAATATGCTTTCTGTTGTAGAATTGTATGATGTAGAACTTCTTATTGCCGCCTATTACCTTCATCAATACAAAGTCAATACTATTATTATTTTACCATTATTATTTGCCAATGGTGAAAATATCCCTGCAGCTTCCAGACAGAAACTTCTTGCTAGTGAGATCTATGTGTATAAAAAGATCCTTGCACACTTGATAAGCAGGCTGGTGGTATTACTGAAAAGGTTTTCTTTGAATCATTTCTTTTTTAGCTCCTTTTGCTTTTTTAAACATAACAATGGGCTATGGGTGAAGGGTAACAGAGCAATGACTGCCTTTGTTCTCCTAATATTCTGTTCCATATTGTTCTAATCTTGGATCTTTCTTGCGTTTCATGGCCATCTAATTCTCTGGCTCCATCCTCATCCTATTTCAATTTCTCTATGTGGTGATACACAGGCTGTGAGCCTGCCCCGAGGCACCTCCCATACTTTATAATAGTGCCTTCATTACCCAGCTTGCTGCAGCCAGCCATAAATGAAAAACTCAAGATGTGGATAAAAGTGAGCAAGGAAGAAAAGAGAAGAGTATACGGTCAAAATCATAGAATAAGTTGATTGTGGGAGAATAGTTGGAGTAGATATAAAGAAATTTGGGATTAAAAGTGACTGTGTGAATGAAAAGAAGTATAGAATAAAAGTGGGAAAGAAAAGAAATAGCAGTCATAAAGAGGAAGTTGGAGGTTATTGGAGGCTTGGTGCCGTTGCCATAAAATAATATTAGAATTACTCTGGCCTTATGGCATTGATGAATACAGCCCAAAGGGGTCTGTGACTGGGGGAGCCTAATTTGGCAGCAGTAAAAAATATTAATGGAAATAAAATGAAAGGTTCACTGTCAGTTGTTTGGTTTATAGCTCCACACCTTCACCTCAAAGGTTTCACACAGAGGTGGCTTTTGTGGAGAAATGCTACCAGTGGGGGAATTGGCATTGTGTGCCCACTGCAGTTCTATACAACTATAACGTATGACAGGACGCAAACCCCCTCTCTGTCTCCCACACTTAGATGAGAGTTGATTTTGTCCTCATCCTCCTCCAACAAAATGTCAATAATTGGTCCAGTGGGACCATGAGTACCAGGAAATTGATGACAGTGGAGTCAAAAGAGGCCGACTGAAATCTGATCAGCTGTATTGATTCAGTGATATTGCAAAGGTAGCTGGGCGTCTTAATTACTGCTTCGTCAAGGCATTGGAATTTTATCTGATTTGAGGTGAGTTTTTAAGGTCATTTTGAGCAAAGGTGAAATAATAATAAATTAGCATGTAATGTACTTTAGCCAACTTGACAAGAATACTCTGTTAATGTGACTCATGTTGATAAAGGCCTTTGCTTTGAATAACTTTTTAAAATCTTTATGAGATCTGCTTTCACAGCTGTCAGGATCACATCAAAATGACAAAAAAACACTATTTAAAGTAGTGGTGGTTAGCACTCCTGCCTCACAGCAAGAAGGTCGTGAGTTCAAAACCCGGCCGACTCAAACATTCTCGGCCGACTCTGGTCTTTCTGTGAGGAGTCTGCATGTCCTCCACGTGTTACCGTGGGTTCTCTCCGGGTACTCCGGCTTCCTCCCACCGTCCCAAGACATGCATGTACAGGTTAATTGGCAACTCTAAAGTGTCCCTAATGAATGAATGTGAGAGTGAATGGTTGTTTGTCACTGTCTATGTCTAAATGTCAGCCCTGCGACTAACTGGCCATTGTCCAGGGTGTACCCCGCCTCAGGCCCAAAGCTGCTGGGATAGGCTCCAGTCACCCGCGACCCCTAACGGGACAAAGCGGTAGAAAATGAATGAATGAATGAATGAATTTGTTGGTGTAAAGTACCAAAAGATAAATATGGCCTTATCAATTAATGTGATGAAAAAAAAAACTATTGTCAATAGCAAAATGCTATAGAAAATCTGTGTCTAATCCTTGATTTATTTTGTTCTTTATATAAAAAAAACTGTATTTCATCTATTTACAAGATGCTATCCAAGTCTGTGTCAGGACATTACTCATTAATTTTGCTTTATATCTCACTGCTTCTCAATCAGTGTCGGACATTCAGTGGTTTTCATCAGTAAAGGATATTTTTCTTATCTTGTCTCGGCAGCAAAATGATATAAAAGCCTTGCCTTGCTTGATAATGTATGAGAACTCTATTGGCTAACTGCCATAAAAACTGGTCAATTATAATGAATAAAGACACAGCCTGATTGCTGGCACATTTTTCACATGCATGACAATAATTTTACAATTTTCTTTAAGTTTTTTGTTTTGTCACCATGCAGGTGTTCAGTGCATTATACCATGACTCATTTAGCTTCCTTGCAGACTGAATGAAGCTCCAGCCTTTAACTGATCCTTCTTTATGTCTCCAACAATACCATTGTCAAAAATCTTCAAATGTCATGCTTCTTCTAAAAATCATCAAGATTTTGCCACAGTGAAATATATTAGTGTGAAGGGTATAGGGACAAAAGCAACCTCAAACTGTCAAACAGGCCGCTGTCACGTTATCAGTGACTCACCACACTCGACCAGGAAGTAGGATGAGAAAACCATGGGAAGGAAGTGCCCAGACATGCAGTCACTTTCTATCAAAACCTCATAATTGTATATATTCTGGTAGATGGAGAACTCTTTCCACCTATATTAATTTGCCAATTATTTGCCCGTATATAAACCTAATCAACATAAAAGAGCTTCTATACAATAACATAATTGAGGTAGCACCAAATGCAAAAGGTCATTGAGAAAATTCACAGACTATAATTAAATTAAGTGTTTTTGAGGACAGCTATGACATCAGTCTGACTCTGGATTGGATTGAGTCGAAGCAATCTGATACAACTAGATGCGGCCTGAAATTTGGATAAATGAGGCTCCATTGTGACAGTGTAATTGTAACACATCATATTAAGCATATGTCTGGGAAGTAATGGCAGACTGATTGTGGTGAGTGCTCATCACCTCCATCTGCTCATCCATCTGCCATGACAGATACAGCTGATCTGCAAGAAAACTGAAATTCTTCAGCATGCACTAATTGGGGACCTATGATCTGAGCAAGTTAAGATGACCCAATTAATATTGGTATATGTTTAAATGCTTGTCCCTCTCCCAGTGTTCTACTGTGATCTAGGTCTAACCCAGGTAAGACTGACAAAGAGGTGTTTTTATTTTTTTGAAATAAGCTAAATACTTTAAGTTGTTTTAATGGCTTTATTACATTTCTAGGTGTATCTTGATACAAAATTGGATAAGGTGTGAAACAGAGAGGAAAAGGTTCTAGGTCCACAGCTTCTGTGGCTACAACGTATATATACCAGAGACCCAGCCATAAAATTACACTAACCTACATTGAGAATCCAGTCCAGTTGTCTATTAAAGCTGCACCACCCAATTTTTTCTTTTTGCCGTCCTGGTGTTAGCCTCACTACTCAGCCCCAACAGCAGCGTAGTAACCATTTCTGCTTCTTTTATTAAAAAAACAAAACAAAGGTCAACCCGGACCCCTAACTCAATTTTTCACCAGAAAATAGTAATACACTCCATTAAACCAAAGTTTAGAGCTTACCTGAAACACAAGTAATTATCTCTGCCTAAACATTGCATCAAAGCATTTATCCGTGTTCAATTTGCTACCCTTTTGTCTATTTCTTTATTTTTTTTTCCTTTCGCTGTATAATAAGACATATTTTGCATTGGAATAACCCATTTCCTGTTTTATTTGCTTGGTCCTCCAGTGTCGACCAAACGGAATTATACTTTTTAACAGAAACTAGCTGTGATTTTGCAAACTCGCAAAACCACGCAATACTTAAAAAAAATAGGTAATCTCTGTTTAAGTGTCATTACCAAAATATACACCTCCTCTTTGCTTATAAAATGTGTATGTTGTAAAAAACGAATGAATGTGGTCATTCATTTAAACCAAGATTAATATTAGACACAAAACCTAATTATTTTACTAAACTCAATTACCACCCTTGGAAAAGAAAAAATTATTAAACCATATTGGTGCATGTTAATCAAAAACAACATTGCCACCTAAATTGGTGCGCAAATATTATCTGACAATTTTAATGGATTCATTTTGTAACCTTTGAATTATTATTTATGATTTACCATTATTAGATCTTAAAGAGCCTGGTTACAGTTAACACTTTATTGAGGCAATGGCACCAGGCTAATTACAACACTGTCTGTAAAACTGTCACAGGCTGTTTTTCAAGCTGCTCGCACCCCGCCTGTCAGGACCTAATCAATACTGTTCAATACATACAAGAGTGATAGAACCCAAGCTGTGGGCATAATAACATGCAGCTGAGTGTAGCACCTGTCAATATATATTATATGTCAATATATAATATATATGTCACCTGTCAATATATATATATATATATTTTTTTTACTTGGTGAGGATAAAACATGTATTTGACACCTCAAAATAGCATCATCTGGAAACCTGCTGCTTCTAAAATGGTTCAATTTGTCCTGTTAGATTAACAAACTCATTAGCTCCTCCCTGGCCATAAACCTTCCACTAACATCCACAGCTCTCTAACAGTAAGGAAGGCTTTCTATTGGACTCCCCATGCCATGCACACCCCTTCAGTGGCACTATTTGACTCATTGTCCAGGCTTAATGGTTCCTCGGGGAAGTGAAATGACCCCTCACAAAAGAAAAGCTAGAGCTAGATCAGGAGAGGACATCATTCTTGCATAATGAACTAAGTAATGGCTTGAAAGAAACCACACAGTGTCAGCGAGAGGATTAAGAAACATTGTTACTGATAAAGTAAGACATGCTTGATCAATGTGGTGATTTTTCAGTGTGAAACACTTAGGTCCAATCAGGAAGATTATGCATTGTAGCTGCGTCTCTTCATAAGTTCCATTTAAATACAAAAAGAGAGGTGCAGTACATGGCTTAATGGAGTTGCATTTAATTAAATGCCCACTAAACAGATTTTTTTAAGTATATGGTGCCATTAATAGATGCAACTATACTTTAACAAACAAGACAGTTTCTTTTAAATGCAGTGAATTGAGTCCATTTTGACATATTAGCATATACTACATGGAAATTAGGTTGAAAATCACCAGAGCATCATTGAAGGTTTGACCCATTGGAGCTCTATTATGCAAATGAGTGTAAATCTGTACACATTGCTTTATATGTGTGGCTGGTTTTATATTAACTACATTGGCAGTACACAAAGTGGTGCCTTAAAAAGATTAAAATTTGGACCTACATTTTATCACTCCCATTATAGATTTTTTTTAAATGCATGATGAATAATAACGATGATATGAACACCAAAACACAGACTTACTAAAAGCCTGGGTTTTACTTAGGTTCAAGCAGGAGCTGAAATTTACATCTCTAAATAGTTACTCTAAAAGCAACTATTTATAGAAAACCTGAATTTGACAATAGTATCCGTAGTAAATATTTTAGATTACAAGTCCCACTGTTTAGCCCTCTCCAGAGTGGATCTTATACTACAATACTCTGACTCTGTCAATTTATATGGAGCTTCTGTCAGTAACATGACAAAAATCCCAGCACTAATATGATACAAGAACAAAATAAATTAAAGCCGCAAGCGGCGATAAAGGCCCTCGCCTCCCTTGAGACCGCGGGGATACATGTACTCGGAGGATTGCATTTCGTGCTTTAAAGCATAAACTTCACGGTAATGTCAAATAACAGGGCCTGTGCTACTGCTGGGGCCTGCTACACCACCTTGTAATTTAGAGTTAAAGGTCTCCACAATCCCTGGTTTTCCTGGGAGCTGTCTGAACCTTTGAAAATAATAGATTATGCTTGGGCTAAGGCGAGAAAAACAAAGTACTGGCTGGAGATTTGAGATGACTCAGGAATCGCTGCACCCCCCTGTTTAAAAAAGCTAAATGTAAATATTACTTGTCTAAAAGTACAAGTTTACAAGTTCCAAAGGATTCTGAGGAGTTTTCTAAGACTCTAGCCTTGGCTCTGGAGGGGCCTCCTCTAAAGGAAGGATCCTGGCAATTGGGAAATGGCATTTATTTCCCAAAGAAATGGCTGCCTCTTCACAGACTCATTACGACCACAGCCACAAATGTATCAAAAAACAAATTGATAACTTTTTTGGCACACGTGTCTAGATGATACTCACCAAATTTGGAGCTGTTTAGATGAAAGGCCTTTAGACACAAGGGGTGCAATTGAGGTGGTCACGCATTGGAGAGCCATTTCTAAAGATAACCCTTTTATTTACATATCTTTGTGTTCAGGTCATGAATGTGCACAAACGCCTTTTTGGGTCCAACTCGATCCGAGAAGGCGTTTGAGAGTTAAGAGACATTTTATTTTCACAAAAATGGCCACCTCGTTACAGGCTTGCCACCCATACCCGATAAGATATCAACAACAAAGTCACAACTTTGGTTGGCACATGTGTCTAAATGATACTCACCAAATTTGGGGCCATTTAGATTAAAACACAATGATTTGCATCTTTCTGCGCAAGGGGTGCGATTTTAGTGGCCGCGCGTTTAACCCCACATGGCGGATTCCTGTTGAGTTTAGGGTGTGGCTGTCACGGATAGTTTTTTATATTAGACTACAAGACAGTCATATCCAGGTAAGCCATTATAGTCTATTTTTATTTATGTTTTTAAGTAGTGATGCACCGATACCACTTTTTTGGAAAACGAGTACGAGTACTTGCATTTCAGTACTCGCCGATACCGATACCGAGTACTTAATAAAAAAAAATATGATTTAAATTTACAGGTAACAGCTTTAGTCATATAATTTAACAAAAAAACAAGGCACGGGGCAAACACTGCTTGTCCAAATATCCGTGGTGAAACTAAACGAAGAGGAGGCTTGCAGTAGGCTGTGGATGTGTTTGTTCACGGAGTCGTTTAGTTTAGGCAGCTCCGTGTCAGTCATGTAGCGGCGGCTTGGGACATCATATCTGGGTTTCAGAACATGGAGGAGACGCATGAATCCCACATTTTCTACCTCCGAAAGTGTCTGGTCACTCAATGCAATGTACTCGATGATTGCCTGTGTTATGGCGGCAGTAGCACAGTGGGTAGAGCGGCCGTCCTTCGACCGGCGGGTGAGTGGTTCGCGACCAGCTGAAACATCCCAAAACATCATAACATCCGCTCTCCCGCATACTGTCGTTGTGTCCTTGGGCAAGACACTTAACCTACATTGCCTCCAGTGAGTGTTCTGTAACACTGGTAAATAGCTTAATCTGTGTAAAGCGCTTTGAGGGCCTACGACAGTAGGTGGAAAAGCGCTATATAAAAATAAAGATTATTATTATTATTATTATTATTTTCACAGCACGTGGATTGTCTCTGGACATTTTCTCTCGTCTTGACAATTTAGCTGAGCACAATTTGCAGTCCGCCTTTGTTTTGTTTTGTCTTCATTCACTTTGAAATAGATCCACACGGCTGACATGTCTCGTCTTGCCTTCGTTCTCCCCGCTCTGAGCTGCCTGCAGCGCAGCCGGGGCCTGGGGGCGGGCACTCGGCGCCTGTGATTAACCCCTTACACGCCACTCAAACATAGACATTTCTCAGACCGTGGTATCGTCCCCGGTATCGAGGGACTTTTAACGAGTACGAGTAGTTTCAAAAATGTGGTATCGAGGTCGATACCAGATACTGGTATCGGTATCGGTGCATCCCTATTTTTAAGTATTCTGCTAATTTCCCCTACAAATTCATTGAGCCAAAGCATAAACTTTAGCTTGTTTTGTCAGAATCTAAAAGCATACTCCTCTCCCACTCCGCTACCGCTCGCTTCCTTCTGCCATTACGCTCTGCATAAAAGAATTATGGGATAGGTAGAAAGGGGAAAGGATCCACCACACCTATCCTTCCAATTCGGGGAAAAGGAGGACGTATTTGTGGGCCGCATTTGAAGGATCCTACGAATTTGGACTGTGACTTAACATCCTTCAAATGAGTACTCCGAAGGATGTAGACCCTGAATTTGGACACAGCTATAGACTCCTCTGTTTGCCCTGAGGTGTCCTATGGATGTACCAAGTTTTGTATTTCTACATTGGAAAAAAATTACTTTCACTTTCCATAGGCACAATGTATTTGGACTTTTCTAGGGGTCGCCACTGAGTCATTTTTCATGACATCCATTGATACATCCATAGGACACCTCTGTTTGCCCTGAGGTGTCCTATGGATGTACCAAGTTTTGTATTTCTACATTGGAAAAAATTTACTTTCACTTTCCATAGGGCCAATGTATTTTGACTTTTCTAGGGGTCGCCACTGAGTCATTTTTCATATTTTTTCCCGGGGACGTCAAATACATAAATTTTTCACCGGCCTTGAATGTTGGGACAAATAAAAATGACTTTTCGTGCATGTTTACTGGGTCAAATTGAGGATCATTTTGGGGAAAAAATAAATTAATAAAAATAACTCGAACAAAAACAATAGGCCCTCCCGGTCATCACCGGCTCGGGCCTAAATATATTTCACACAAGATAGAGCCTTTGAGCCAGGTGCACTCTTTCCTTCATTCACTTTACTTTGCTGATCAAAAGAATACTGGGTGCTTTTCCTTGTTTGGTTTAATCCATATATTTTCTTGAACACAGAGAAGCCATTATCTGCACTTGGAGCTTCTTGATATCTGCGTATGCTCCTCTGTCAAGGTGACACCAACAAACATGGACAACACATGTCAGATAAAAAAAATTAAATATGTAGACACTTTCGCATTTAGTTAGACAAATATTCTGGAAACTCTAAATTCAACTTCCTCTTTTACAGTTTGCTTGTGTATTTCTCAATACCTTGCCTGGCATCAAGAAAGAATGTTGAAAATGAATTAGTAACATCTTATAATTTACAAGTCACTCTTTGTGAAGGGTTTCTCTGAACAATGACTTTCTTTCACAGTGTTTTTTGCTAGCTCTGTTTATGAGGGTTGCACAGGATGTGGCCATTGTGTAAAATTATAATGTAAAAATGTTAAAAAGCACATCTACCTGTATGGAACAAATGGCCTGCATGATGTAGTCCAGCAATATTTTACAGTCATCACTTTCTACTTTTGGAAACTACACAGCTGCTAACAATTACCAAGAAGGACTGAATCAGGATGCGTTTTATGCGTGTCTGCTGAAATCTGCTAATGTTATTTCCACATCTATGCAATGGCAATGTTTGCAACTAACAATAATTTTATTTGTTGACTAATCTCCGATTACTTTTTTGATTACTTAACTTCAATGTGCCTCAAGAAAAATGAATTAAGCTTCACCAAACAAAAGTTTATCCGTAGCCTACTGTGCCAGGTTCAAATAGAACTTAATAAAAAATTAAAAATAATGCAATTCATTATTTGTCTTACTAAAAGATTTTTGACATTAATTTCATACACTTGGCTCCTGTCAAACACTATGATTTACTAGAAACCAAAAAAAAGGGACAGTTTACTTTTATCTGATAAAGTCACCGCTGAATTATTAGCTCTCGTCAACGTGCAGTGAGGAGGTGAGTGAACGTTAGCATTAACTCCAGCAGAAATGTCAAAAGATTAAACAACAGGCATCAAGGAATCTGTACATCAAAAATCAATAAACGTCTGCAGCTCATACATTTACATTTACATTTACATTTATTCATTTAGCAGACGCTTTTATCCAAAGCGACTTACATTACCAGTGTTACAGTCACTGGAGGCAAGGTGGGTTAAGTGTCTTGCCCAAGGACTCAACGACAGTATGAACTGTGGGGAGAGCCGCCTACCTTCCGGTTGAAAGACGACCACTCTACCCATTGAGCTACTGCCGCCTCATACAGAACTCAGTAGCTCGTATTCTAACCAAGACAAAGAAATTGTCTCCTATTACACCTTTTCTAAAGTCGCTGCACTGGCTTCAAGTTCATATCAGAATTTTCTTAAAAATGAGACTGACATCTACAAAGCCCTTAATGGCCACACCTCTCTCTACATTAGCACTCTACTGACTCCAGACCAAGCCTCCCTCATGGAACCTCTTAAACGGTCCTCGAGTAAGGGCGCCGCCATAAGGCGAAATACAGCGATATACCGCCGTCCACCAGAGGGCAGGCTCCAAAAGCGGAAATATAAGGAGAAACCCAATGGCAACTTTACAAGTGTAAAAATCATGTTTACAGCCTGGTACAAAAGATGGCTCCGGTCTCTAAGTTTTTACTGCGTGACAACTCTAGACAAACTATTGTTTTACTATGCAGTAAAAGCCGAAAAGCCCGGATGTAACTGCCATTTTATTGCCCTGTCTTAATGACAATATTGGTGAATAGGGGACCAATGGGTGGATTACATCCATGTTTATTTACAATCTATGCTCCAGACGAGTCAACAAGAGCTCTCCGTTCCTCAGCCGCTGGTCTCCTTGTCGTACCGCATGTTCAGTCCAAAAACTGCATTTGCTCATTATGCTCCAAAAAAATGGAACTCACTTCCAGACAGTATAAAATATGCACCAACAATAACACTCTTTCAAAATTCGAATCAAAACACACCTTTTCTCACTTTTTGTTTATCAACAGCCGTAATACATCTGTTCATGCTGCACATATGTTAAATAATCCATTTAATTAATCATTGTTTTACTATTGTTTTTTTCTGTGTTTATTTATTCTATTTCCTCTTTCTTCCATGTTTGTCCTTTGCTAAGACTTTTACGTCATTTCTGTAAAGCACATTGAGTTACTTTGGTACAACATGTGCTCTATAAATACATTTTTTTCTTCGTTTGGGACTCACTATTTTATTACACTTTTGTGTGTCAGTTTGTAGAAGTGATAGAAGCTCATTTAGCCTTGTTACAAGACCTCATTTAGCGACAGTAAGCTAACACAGATGTGAACCTAAAGCAGAAGCAGTCTGTGGGAGCGGGTACTAGCGCTAACTTAACTTCACGCGCATCTCATTATCTTTCTGCGATGTTGTTTGAGCGCTCTTCTTCATTAAACTGACTGCACTCCCTGAGGCCACACTGCCCCCTGCACTTCCTGTAGCACATTGCAGTTATAAAATATTATTAAACGTGGTCAATTCCTTGTTCTTTGGTAAATACATGAACATATGCAATGTGTCAACAATAAAGATTTGCGGTGATGATTTTGACATGGTCAGTTATGTCCACAAATTTTTGCAACCCTATTTATAAGTCACGTTTCCTCTGAGTAGTACGATACAGGTTGCGTTGCCACAGCAGTTTGGTATGGATAACCTCAGATGTGGGTCTGCTAGCCTACATAAACAATGACACACAAGATGACTTTCTAATCTAAAAACAAATTATATTTGACATAAATTAAAAAGTAATATTTAGCACACTTTCTTCGTGGAATAGTGTATGGCGGTTTATTACTAGAACAAGACAAGCTGAATTTGAGAAAATACTGCCATTTAGTGTTGTTCCGTTCCCTTCAACAGGCAGTGTTTATCTCCTTCTTGTAACATTACCACACTAATGAAACCAATACCATAGGGTTTTTTTTAGGCAAAATGTTAAGTGGTGGTACACCTTTTATGCATCAAACACGTTGACAGTGAAAATACTTCTAAAAGCATGCTGAAGTTAGCCAACATCTGTACCATAGTGCTTTTTGTGACCAGATCATAACAAACCAAATTTCGGGACAAAAAGTCTGTGTATGCAGAACAAAGCAGGACAATGCGTGACACCTTACTGATACTGTGTTAATTAACAGTTATGTATACTTTGACATACTGTAGCTCACATATTTTTTTGTTTTTATATAATTAACCTTTATTTAATATAGTAATATCTGCCAACAAAAATATTTTTAAGAAGTCTTTGTACTTTGTTCTTATTTACAATAATGACCTGTGGAATAAAATTGAGAGTCTGAAGTGGCCTTACCCATGAATAGTCTAGATGCTGTCGGCAGCAGTTCAACATGCTAAGCACTAGAACTGTGAATCAGACTGGGCAGTCCACTTGAATACTGCTGATTAATTGGCAGCTCTGCAATGACTTTCCCACTTTGGACAACAAAGCAATTTATCTACAACCAAGTCCTGCACAGAGCAGAACTTTTGAGGTCCTCCTGAAGAAATGCTTGTTGCAATGAGCATCTACAATGTATACTGTATATTGTCGATCCAATATGTATTAAAAAATGACACATCTGAACAAACCATACATATTCATATATACAGTTGTGCTCATAAGTTTGCAGAATTTGTGATTTTTTTTGGCCATTTTTCAGAGAATAAAATTATAACACAAAAACTTTTCTTTCCCTTAGTTTGTGGTTGTGTGAAGCCATTTATTGTAAAACTGTAAATTATAATGTCAACAGAAACTACCCAGATGACCTTGATCAAGTTTACATACCCCAGTTCTTAATACCGTGTATTGTCACCTTTAACATCAATGACAGCTTGAGGTCTTTTGTGGTAGTTGTGGATCCAAGCTTTACCATCTGAGGCTCTTTATTTTCCTCAAATGGTAAAGCTGTCCATTCTTCTTGGCAAAGAGCCTCCAGTTCCTGTAAATTCTTGGGCTGTCTTGCCTGAACTGCACATTTGAGATCTCCCCAGAATGGCTCAATGATGTTGAGGTCAGGAGACTGAGAGAGCCAGTCCAGAACCTTCAGTTTATGCTGCTGTAGCCAATGACAGGTCAACTTGGCCTTGTGCTTTGGATTGTTATCAAGTTATTTGTTGGATTTTCTTTGCATCCCAAACAATTTACCTGACCTTTTCATTTTCCACTTCTTAATTAGAGTTTGAACACTCCTGATTTCATTCTCAATTGCTTGGATATCTTTTTATATCCCTTTCCTTTTTCTTACAGTTCAATTACCTTTTCCCAGAATTGTCAAAGCTCCTTTAACAATTATTTTGCTTTCCACATGACTTAGAATACAGAAACGTCAGTGCAGCACTGGAGGAAAGATGGGTCTGACAAGGGTCTGTCAGGAGCCCAGAAACTCACTGACCTTTTCTACACACTCACTGATTACAAGCAAACAGATCACAGGTGAGGATGGTTACCTTTAGTAGCCATTCAAACCTGTTTGTATCAACTTGTGTGCATGTTATCAGGCCAAATCACTAGGGTATGTAAACCTTTGATCAGGGTCATTTAAGTAGTTTCTGTTGTCATTATGATTTAAAAAGAGTAAACATAATTGTTTGACAAAAATGGCTTCACCCAACCACTAACCATGAGTGAAAAAAGTTTTTTTTGTTTAATCATTCATATTATCTGAAAAATGGCCAAAAAATCACAAATTCTGAACAATTTTTGCATATAAATAATTTGCATAAAGCAAATAAATTCACATTGTGGCACAGAAGGAAAATCTCTTCGTGTCCCTTTTACCCACATAATTTCAAATAAAATCAAAAATATGTATTCATGAGGTTCAGGACAATAGCTGCCTCACCTTTTCATATCCCTTCGTCTGCCTATATCTGTAAAACATATTTCCCTGCTCATGGGTGACTAAATGAGATCTGATAGAAGGAGATGTATTATTTTCCTGTGACAATAGTTTTCCTGTTGCTAGTCACACTACTCTCAAATGTGTTTGCATATTTGCCCCCAAACACATTATACAGATATTTCTTGTGTTAAACCAAGCCCATTCATCCAAAAAGTGATGTGGGAATTCATTTTGTAATTGATAAATAAATGAATAAAATGCACAACAGTATTCCATCACTAGTTATGATGTGATGAGGAGCTGATGAAACAATGGTAATTAAATTGCAGTGGAGGTAATAATAATCACATAAAGATCAAATGAGTACTATGAGGTATCAGGCTACATGACAGTAATGAGTAATGAGAATATAGATGTATATTTTTATACCTGCACATTAAATATTATTATAGTTCTTTATTTATTTATTTATTTTTTTTGCATTTTGATAATAATGACAGGCAATAGCTATTTAAAAGTCCAAAAGTCTTTAAAAGTCAAGTATCATTTTGTACAATACAAGTAGTTCTCCTTCTAGATCCGGTTAAGTTACAGAACCATGGTGCTCTCTGTTGAACTGGACCATGTTAAATTAAGTATGAATTTAATCTAAAGTTAATTTTGTTAGACAGAAATAATCCCATGTTGTTCTTCTTCTACTGATCTAGGTATGATTTTTTCCAACAATGTAACTATCCCCTGAAGATGACTGCAAACAGTACATGATATATTCCTACTTTTATGATGTTTTCAATAATCTTTACAAAATACATTCAGTGAGGTCATACAAAGTAACCAAAATAATCTAATTTTGTGTTTGAATGTTTTCTGAATTACAGCACCACTTGCTTGTCAACCCGTCAGTGTTGTTTTCCTTTTCATGTTCAAGAACAAGTTTGTAGAGGTCTGTTTTTGCAAAGAAAGTCAAATTACTGTATTTAAAAAAAAAGGGAGCTGCAAACGTGTCTGATCACTGATTCAATTGAATTACAACAACACATCAGCGCTTTATCCAACACTAAATGCACAGTTTCATGACAGTCTATGCGCTTTGCAGTTCGCTGCTATCAAATAGAAAATGATAGAAGAAGTCAAAGCAGTGATCAATTACAGTTTTATGTAGGCCCAGTGGGATGTGACCCTGACCATATTAAACTCACTGAGCTACTGTACAGTGCTGCCATACATCACTTAAGTGGAACATTTTTACATTCAGCATGTAGCCAGTGGTATCGACTGCCCCAGATCTTAAAGTCTGAAATGTACTGTGAGAATGTTCACTCTTGTTGTAGATGTTTTTATTTTTTTATTACTTTTTTCTTCATAAGCTTTGAATGATATCCAAACTAAAAACTAAAACGTGAGAAACGTTTCTCACGCCTTCAACTATCTTGGTTTTTATTCACTTTTTTTGGAATAGTCAAAAGCAATGTGACATATTTCTTCAAGAGTCTAGTAAATCCTGGCAAAATATTATTCATTTTTATTTTATTTTATCTTACTTCATTTCATATTTTTTTATGAAATCAAAAAGCAGGTCTAACCTTCATGTTCCCTTTTAAATAATGCAGAAGCGACATGTCTAATCGAAAACCGTCTATCAATGGACAAAATATATTAAAAAAAATAGTTTTTAAACAAGGTCATGAGGTCTTTAGAGCTGCACTTATTCAATGTCTGCTCATATTCTCTGCTGTTTTAGTCTGAAAATATTAGTCATGTCTCTTCAGGTGAGTTTTGTGCAAATTGTTCATAAAGTCATCACATTTAAATCTATTTAACCATAAAAAAAACATAACCTGGGTTCACAAACATAAGCCTACTACAAAATAACAAAAAATTAAAATAAATAATAATAAAAAAATAATAAACTATATAATATATTCAAAAGAAGGGTAGTTTTCTGAGTTTATAAGTTCTCTTCTCTTAAAGTTTCCTCATGACTTCACAATAACAGGTCAGAAAGCAGACCTTCACCAAAAACAGCCTTTTATGTTGAATAAAAAGATCATGTAAACCGTACAAAGGTTGCTTCTTCTGAAAAAAGATGTAATAAAAAGTGGATAGGCAATGAAACTACCAAAAGAGAAAATAGATCAGACAAAGCCTACTGAGACAGGACCCAGTGATAGGAAAAACAAAAACAGATGAGGAAGTAATGAAGTCCCATACACAAACAGAAACATAAATGAAATATATATTGAAAAAGAAATCCAGAGTAATAAGATAACACAGAGAAAGAGAATGGGGCATGGACTTTGTGAGTTAAAAAAAAATATATGAAATTTTGCAATAACCATATTGAGATTTGAGTCAGCCTTGGTGCAACTTAAGGACATCATGTCCTCTTACATGCACAGTCTTTATTTTTGTCTTCTTTTTGGTGCTTTTGCTCCAAATGTATATGTGGCTTGTAAAGTGCACGTGTTCAACACCAGCAAAGCCACTGTCCATTAGTCTTGCTCCAACAGAGACCGGTGTCACCCTGAAGGGCTGAGCTTGTGTTGTGACGGAAGACTTTGGCCAGCAGGGACAGAATAAATGCCACCTAGCCTACTGTTTATGAGTGCGAATGTTAATGTGCGTCACCGCTGTCAAAAACACCAATTGCAAACTACTCTTATTGCCATATTGTGAACACTTGGAAAGCTGCAGTGCTAAAACTTTAGATTATACATTTATCTACTGACTCCCATCTGGGCTGACAGTTAAGGCGACAATGGCCCAAAAAATAACAATTTGGAAATTGATGTTCTCATGCTTGGTTTGGCCACTGTAGTGTGACACTCAATGAAAATTGTGAACATAACTGAATGTTGGCAGTAGTTTTGTCTACAATAAATGCCAAGACTTTTGAAAATTACAAAAGTAATAGTATCCCAAAAGACAGTGCAGTTTGATTACATACAACAATGTAACATTTTAATATGCAGCACCTGAAAATTTGTTTTTACACACATAAGGCTAAATTTCATGACATCAAACACAAAGCGTTTGGTAGGTATTTTGGCGCATCGTGGATGGATATGGCATAAATGGGCAGAGTTTATTTTTTTTTTTAGATTAACAGGTCAGGTTGTGTATGCCAGACGTGAAAGCACAGGTATTAATATACTGTGCATTATTTTATTTTAAGTCACTGATGTGTGTCATATCTGAACAATGAACTAAATAAATGGATCTTAAATAGAACATAATTGTTCACAAGGGACTTGTTAAACCTGTGTCTTACTGAAATAAATGAAGAGGAATAATGGTGTATAGGAGTAAAGAAATATGCTATTGTCGTTATGTGTACTTCACAGGGTTAAAGCACAGTGTTCACTTGCTCCATTTTTTGATAAATCAGTCCACAAAGACAGTAAATGGAACAACAACAGTTTAGCAGCTACTTACGGACATCATGCCCCCTTTTCCCGTTGGTTCCTCAGTCTCCACTCTGATCCCGGAATTTCTCATGCTCTCATCAGCTCTAAACTCACTCCAGCAGGTAAACGCACGGTATAGCATGCACCGTGTGTTGTCCAGCTCAACTCAATACAGTCCAAACATGGCTTGTTTCTTCCGTTATTGTTCAAAAAGTCAGCGCTGCTTTTTGTGGTCAACACAGCATTTAGTGTCCTGCTGTGAACAGGTGGATGTGCGCATATACAGTATAATCGAATTATGTATTAAATATACTGTATGTATGTCTATTTTTTATTTGTATTTAGACTAGTAAAAATAATTTATCAATACATTTTAGATTCTTCTAGCATTCTTAATATTTAATACTACATGTGTTTTATTTATAAATCTCAAATAGTGTGCTCCTTGGATGCCTTCAAATACGAGTGATGAGTGTTATGAGTGTTATCAGGCCTCTATCATTCTTGCACCAAAACCCCGGCCCCTCAGAACGCCCACAATGGTGCATGGCAGCTCGTCCACACCTGTGTCAGGTGGAAGATGTCAAATCAGCCATGTGTCACTGACTATGAGCCTTTTGCGAGGCGTAAGATTGGGGCCAATATGTTTGACTTCTCGTATGCTCTTAAATTATGCAACAAAAAAAAAAACAGCTTTCACACGCACATTTTAAGAAACACAATCAGCATGTCACTTACCTCGTTGTATCTCAAAGTTGAATTTTCTGCAACACTTTTTTGGTTCATTCATTTAAGTATATAATTATTGTTATTGTCTGGGTTTCTGAACCAAGTCCATCACATCAGTAGAGGCTACATAAAGTTAAACCCCGCCAGATCACTAACCCACTGTCTCTGTGGTCATAGTGCCAGGTCAAAGTTCGGCTGGTTCACACACTGCACAAGTGGTCCTAGGTAGGACAGGGCTGATGGGTGTCTGAGGTGTGGGGTCCATAAGTGGACATAGAGGGCTGGTTCTACAAGCTTTCTCTTAAATTGGGAAAGGAAAGATTTTTGGGGAAAAGTGATGATTAGGAATCAGAGGTTTAAACCAGTTGCAAAAAGCAGGTACCTATTTCTTGAAAATATGCCGCTGGTTTAATAACACAAACAGATGGTAGTAAAAGATGATAAAAGACTGAGAAGGGAATAGAAATATCCAAATGTTAAACTATATGCATGAGAAAGAAGAAAAAGAGGCAAAGAATAACTAGAAAAGTGTATGATACCCAACAAAGTGAGTTTTGGTGTATGTGCCTACTACTCTTTACTACTTTAGCTCCGCCTACACTACAACCTAAAGTGTTTGTTTTTTCTTTTATCTGCACTCTTTTTTAAAATGTTTTTAATTTTTTCTTATGTTTCTTAATATAAATCTTGTAAATTGTCTTTTATTCCTGTAAAGCACTTTGAGTTACCCAGTGTATGAATTGTGCTATATAAATAAAATTGCCTTGCCTTGCCTTGCCTACTCAAAGCAGAATATAGAATATGTACTGTATCTCCGCTGTATTTTGTTATTCTCTATTTTCTTTTTATATCCAGCTGTCATTCTCCCATTTTCAGCTCTTCCTCCTAGTCCTCTCACTCTTACACTCCACACCTTTATGTGTGAATATGTGTGTGGTATATGTAGTATATCTTTGTGCAGATACTGTATGTGCAGGCATAACACTGTTTCTCAGTGGACACATGCTAATGCAATGTGTGCATGGTACATGCAAATGAAGAAAAGGACAAGGAATAGTGTATGTTATGTCTATGGCAATGTAGCTGGGATTAAAAAGACCCAGCATACTCCCTGCTATATCATTCAGTAGTGTTTGCCATTTAAAATGATGGCAAATGGGGATAAGCCAGTGAAGAAAGTAGGAATAGACAACAGAGTGTATATAGAAATATGTAGTTCTTGGTTATTAAAACAACAAAATTAATAGAATTAAAAGAGAGTGAAGAGGAAAAGTGATGTTTGTACAATGTGCTGGTAACAGTATGTTCTGCTCTCCTTGTACTGGGCTAGAGGGCAGAACATGCGCATACCTGCTGGCACACAATATAATTACCTCAATCTGGTGCATCTATCTTTTCTCTTTTCCTTAACTTTTTTATTATTTTTAACATGGCTATTTTTCTGTTCAGACCTTTTTGATTTCTTTTTGATTTCTTTTTTGAGGTGATTAAATTCAGCCTCAACCAACTACGTTCTTTTTTTTTTCTTTTTGGGGGGGGGTATACAAGGAACATGCCGTACTTGTGCTACATACAATTAAATTAAATAATATTATAAAATAACACTTGACAGCTTTGTGTAGCTGAGTTTACTTTGGCATATGAATAAAGTGCAAACAAATGAGCTACAAAAAACAACTGAACTCAATTAAGCTACAGAAATATCAACTTATGTTTTAGAACAGCTTCTGCTCTTGTAACCTTTCCATTAAGCTTTCCTTCCACTACCGTCAACCTTTGCCTCTCTCCTCATTCTTGGTAGCTCAGACTAATTGTTACATTGTTCTTGCACTAAAGTCACCCTGTGTAGACGGCATGGCTGATTGCCGCTGGTGCTAACAGAGCATGGGGGAAGGGGAATTGAACAAGCATTGACTGTCAGAACATGTTAGCCTCTTAGAACTCCTGTCACAGCTACACTCTTGATGCAAACCTGCCTACCTACTACACACACCCCTTGGAATTACTACCTCCTCAGTTGGGTCCTGGGGAGAACTAACTCTATGGACATTTTTTGTATAACTGACTTAAAAGCTTATGCACCTCAATTGTACAAATGAATGACAGGAAAGGTGTGCATGTTTTATTGCTAGTCATGTCCACCTAACAAAATGGAATCAAAAAGGGAGAAATTGTGCACTGAACAGAAGGGGCATTTTAGGAAAGTAGAGAAAGAGTCCATAATACTTTTGGGGATATGTATGTATGTGCGTGCAAACCAAGCCGTAACTTTGACCAGACCCTGGCTCACGGGGACAGTGGGGCAGTGAAACAAGCAGCAGCACGGGACCCCTATAACAACACTGCTTCTCGACCACCACGTGTTATGTCAAGTGTCCAATGTGAACATGTGAGGAACAGTATAATTTTTCTAATCTGAATTATTCCATATACGGTTTAGTATCTTAGAAACAGCTTCCCTTAACGAGTCAGTCTGAAAAAACAAAGAACAGAACTTGACACTACCGTTGGCTGCATAAAACATTATTAAAATCATTTTAAGCATAAGTGATCGAACATGAATCAAGGACACCAAGTCTCCTCTCAACATTTCTATGGCTATTTAATGAATTACTTCAGCCTCACAAATACAGTGAAGAAGCAGTTTTGGCTTTAATGTGCAGTGCACTTTGTCTTGTTAATCCTCCAATGTCATTTGGATGTAGCTTTTAATTTGATTGCAGCCGATTCTGAAAATGTTATGGATCTCTCCGGTGTGTCCTGACATTGTTGCATGTTAAATCTCTTGACTTGGGAAAATAACTGATGTTTTATAATTGGGGGTAATGACATGATAATAAAAAAGAGGCCCATAATATAAATTAGCAAGTCAATATAGTGCTTTTGTTGCTGCACTTAATCAATTCAAGTTCTTCTGGTACAACTGTGAAATAGACTTGTTGTGTCTTAATTATCAGCTGACAATAATTAGCATACTAATGCAGAGTGCAACAGCTTAGCCCTTTTGAGTTTGACAATAATCATGTAGACTGTGGGTAGAGGGGACACAGGTTAGTTGAGAAACAGCGGGTTAGGGAGCCCGTACCACCTGGACTAACTGTTATAAAACTCTGATGGTCTCCCGCAGACTTCACTATATTCCAGGAGTATGTGACTAATGGTCCTCGTGAGTACTTTGTAGAATGCACACAGCATTATCAAACTTCAAAATTCAGATGTTTGTACTTTGGTATTAATCCATGTCAAATCCCAAAAATTAAATTTGATTTCCGTCTCTTTCCTCCTTTTACCCAAACCATCCCCTTTATCATCTTCACTATAAGTCATTACATACTCCTGGAAGCCATTCCCGCCTGAAAACTCATCTATCTGAACCATCTTTTCTCTTGCCTTCTATAATCTTTCATTTTTTTAAATCTTTTTTTTAAGTGGGAATAGCCATATAGTGAATGTGCCGGAGGTCTAGAAGTGGAAGGAGTTTTTTGTAGTTGTTCTTTCCTTCCTTGCCCACTTACACTGCACATCTACACGGATGGACTTGATGGCAGCCACCCCCACCCCGTTGTCGGCCTTGCAGTAGAAGCGACCCCCCTTCTCCTTCTTAATCCTCTCGATTCGCAGTGTCTCGTTGTAGGATGTTTCCTGGAACTTGTCAGATGCATTGGCAGATATTGTTGTCCACCGAACCTACAGGAAACAATAGGAAAGTGTCAGCAAAGTAAGGTAGCGCAAAAACACAGCTAAAATTGAAACACTTTAAATAGAAATCAAAATTGGTAAATTAGCCAAGCAAAGAATAGTCTTCTCAGAAGTAATAGTTGCTGCTGTATACAGTATGTGAGCATGTAGGCTAACCAAATAGCGGTTGGAGGAACAGAAGAAGTTTGCGGCAAAGTCTTACATGCAGACCCAGACCCACAGGTGTTTATTCACCAACATCAAAAATATTTACAAACTACAAGTTTTTTAAACACAAGCTCTGCCATTTCTGCTTCCAGCAGCACCTGCTCCATGCAACACACACTTTAGACTGAGGTGAAGCAATATTTATAGGAGAGCTACTCCAATTAGCCCCTACTAACCAAGTTACAAGCAGGAATGAAAGTAAGCCGGTACGGTCCGGTATGGCCCACCACTATCAGATTCAGTGGGAGTATGCCGTACATATTGGGAGAACCGGGAGATTTCCTGCTGGGCCGGGCTGTTGTTGGACTGGTTTGTTTCATGATAACACAACAGTGCCATCAGAGAATTAAACAAATGCTTGTTCTGTGCAGCCTCGTGGCTTTATATATGGAAATTTTTAGGCTTATGTTTGTAACAGCAAAAAAACAACAACAATTCAATCAAATGTGTTCTTTCCTCGTGCGCTCTCACCCCACACCACGGCGTAAAACATCGGCCAAACCGAGAAAACTTCGACACCACACACGTATCTGTGGCCTGTACAGTAAATATTTCCTGTAAACATCTCACTAGCTCTACCACCCTTAAGCCGGCGCCACTTTCTTTAGGCTTTAGTGTGCATCTGGAGTTGTCCTGCTTGAAGGATCAAGTCAAAGGTAAACGCTCTAGCTGCAGTTTTAGGTCTGTGTGTGTGTTGTCTGAGCACTTTTAAATGTTGGGCTTCAGATTAAAGTTAGGTGTCGGTGTTTTCTTTTACTATTGCGGGGTTGTTTTATGCTCCTTCTATTATTCTAATGATGACTAAACCTGGTTCAGACTGATAGCACTGTTGAGGCCCAAAGCAGCCCGCACAGATGCACTAACTGATTAGATCTTTTTCACTTTTATGATGTAGATCTAAGCCCTGACCTCAGAGAGGGGCCACTGCCCTTAACTATCAATATTTCATACAAAGGTCTGTAAAGAGGCTAAAGCTGCAGCCTGTTGAGGGGGTTTGTATAAAAAAAGAGGCGGAACAATTTAATGGGTTTCAGGGCAAAACCCCCAATTTATGGAGGACCCTATTCATTTCCCGTAAAAAGAGTAAAGGGGTGAGTTTTATAAACAATTTTTGATCATATTGTTTTTGTTGGAAAGCCTTCAGTCTCTGATGTTGGGGCCACTCACAATGTCCAACGAAATATTATAACATCATCTAAAATGCAACAGAATACAGGGACCAGACCCCCATGCTATTCAGTACCACATACTGGTGTCTGACTACACACTCAAAACTGTTTCTCTTGGTGACTTTTGTCTGCTTGTCTAATGAGCTGCTCAGCTGTTTTAAATGCCATATTGTTAAAAATAATTTCATTAAACAATTGGATGGAAACAACGCAACGGTACATTAAACACAATACCTACTAATGTACATAATCCATTTTTAACACAATGCCAAGTGTTTCTATTTTCTATAGTAGGCCATTCCCAAAAAACATTAAAATACTTTCATTAAGATTTAGTGAAAGTACCAGCAAGAACTTAAAACTACTTTCTTCCCTAGTTAAGTAAGTCTACCAATTACAGCATTACCATTAGCTACCACAACAATCATCAATTCTCATTCAAAAATAGTTAAGACAAAGTTAAATAAGTTAAACAAATTGTATTATGTAGCTGTTCAAACTTTAAAAGCTAGAATCAATATAAAAAATTCTAAAACCTTTAACACCCCTCAACCAATATCCCACAAGGAACTTTCTTAAGGTGCTCCAGCTTCCCAGGGACTCTTTTAGCCAGAACACCTGGAGGAACAAGAAGACAGAGGTATGAGGTATGTTTGAACCACTGTTTAACAATGCATTAGCTCAATTAGTTATTGCACAATAGCGACATACTTCTCTTTCTCTTCTTACAGGCCTCACCACCCAGTAACTGCTGAGAGGCCAGACACTGCTCAATAAACAAACAATCCAACACATAATTTAAAAAAAGCGTGCAATATGTCTCTCAAAACCCAAGTAATAAACCCTTAGCTTCATTTGAGTATAACTAACATGTAATTCTTTCTCATAGAGCTTCATTGCCATACATGTTTTAAAAAAGAGGAAACCCAAAGGTCTGCAAAAACAGGATATTATGTTTACATTAATTAATGCCATGTTCATGTTTTCTTAAGCTTAAGTGTGTTTAAAAATATTCAGAGATATCGAGAGAGCTGACAAAAAAAGTAGACCCACATTACATCATTTATCAAATAAATAATAAAAGGGACTGAGCGAGATAAGAGCTGAGCTGTAGACATGCATGTCTACATTACAAAGAAAAGAACAAATGGTAACAAGGCAGTGTGCAGTCATTAAATCCACCCGTCAGGTCATTAAATTGTCATGTCAAAATTACAAATGCTGTTATGGCTTTTTTTATCCAAGTGATAAAATCTTTGTGTCTGCAAGTGGAAGTTAATGACACTAAGCGAATCATGTCCAACTCAGTTTTGACAAACTCTATATGGCTCTTCCATGGTTCAATTATCCCTTCAAGCTGTGGGAATGCAGACAGATACTTCTCCTCATTTAATCAAACACACAAATACACGCAGACACTCGAAAAAACTCATCGGGATGTTGTTCTCACTCTTGTGGCTCACTTGTGTGGCGGTGGATGTCTGTGTGTACAGTCCATTAATCCCTATTAACCCTTCTGTCTGTTATCAACCTCAACAAGACTATCAGCCAAGTCCTGCTGAGGAGGTCACACAGGATAATGGGCCAAAGTCACTGATATGGCACGTGTGCATATGCAAATGTTTAGAGTGGAGGTGTGTGTTTTCTACTCTCCTCCACACTCTTGGTCTTGGGTGTGCATACAAAATATTTGGGAGGTTATCAGCTACATATTCACTAAGTGTGTTTGTTAGAAAGCAGGTTGTATGGATTAGCGGATTAGTGGGGCCTGTGTAAATGTTCTGTTTATTCAGCTCTGTTTGTGGGAGGGATTTGGACAAGGCACACTGCCATTGATCAAACCAGCCAAGGTGAGCAATGAACCGAATCCTGTCGTTCTATGGTTTACTGACTCTGGTTTGCTCGCATGCGTTTATGTGTGAGTGTGTGTGTGAGTATGTGTGTAGGTGACAGAGGTAAAGTGAGCAGCATCACTTTTATTCGACGTCTGTATGGATTACAACAGGAGAGAGGACATATTACAAATGATTGACATTATATTTGTTCGAGCTTCAGAGTAATTCATAGGATTACAGTTTTCAGGAACATTAAGCTTAGTCCAAAAGGTTTGGTTGGGATTGTTTAAAGTGGGGTTGTATGAGGTACAACCACTTTTACTATAGCGGTGTGGCTTTGGAGAAGTAGACAGAAGCTAATGCATTTGTCGCTTGCATACCAGATTCATTTTGTAAAGGTAAAATAGAGTTTAAAAGAGTGCCATCAAAATTTATTGTGAAAATGGCTTACTACTTTCAATGAGCCTTTATCTAAAAAGAATAACAGAAATATACATCAGACCCAAGTAACACCAAATGAAACATATACACATACAAAAATACATTAAGTCAAAAATGTGTAGCACATTATTTTTGAATTGGCTGGTTGTCAAGGATACTGTAATATTTTCCAGGCGCACAACAAACAAGACACTATGCCTTTCCACACTACAACAAAACCCCACAGTTTTCAAACTAATTGTCAGTTTTGTTTCATAAGTAGCATGGATCCAATATGAAATAATGTAAAGATTAAAAGATTAAACAAACATATTTATGTAACTACATCAAATGAGTATGCTGAAAACTGCTATACTATCCATTCAATGTATTTATTTATAACAAGAGGAGTACAGTGTCTCACTGCCACATGTAAAATAGTTAAGTGTATTTCAGGATGTATTTTTGGTGATTACAATCTAAAGTTGTTTTGTAAAAATGTTCCCTTGTGTCTGTCTTAGGTGCATTGATGATAAGTACACACATGAACCACTCTTGAAACCATCCAGAACACCAATTTTAATAGTGACAATATGAAAACTAAAAATTTGAAAAGAAAACCATGAGACATATCTGGATGAGCACAAAGGTTGGTCTGTTTGTAAAATCATGATAGGCATTAATAACATAAGTGTGAATGCAAGCAGTACATAATGTTGGTCTAACAGAATATTGCTAGGAATAGATAAGAATAGTAACGAATGGAGAAGAAAAAGAAGAAGGACGAGCGAAAGGTTTGAGGGAATATGGGTGAAGGCCACTGTGCTGGGTGAGAGAGATCGTAAATGTATGAGGGAAAAATAAACAGGTTTATTTTTTTCTTGTGCAAGTGAAGAATAAGAGGGAATGATATATGCGGTATCGCTGGCAGATGTATGACGGGGGGGAGGAAAAGTGCATCACGCTGGGAGTTGCTACACCAGGGAGGCAGATGAAGCGAAATACAGAGAGGTGATATTGCGAATAAAGAGGATATTGTGTGCGATGCAGATGACAGGCTGGCAGCAGAGGTGCCTTTATCTGTTGGTGACACCAGCAGCTTAAAACCATCACCTGCACTGCTTTACCGTGACCTCCCTCCACTACATTCTTTTTCTCCCTTTCAATAAAAACACCTCTCTTTATCCACTCATGTCCCGCTGGATTGGTCTGAATCTCTCTTGGACATTTTTATTTCTCCCTGCCAGAGCTATTTTCTATTCTCTCCATCTTTATTTTACCAGAAAGTACAGAAAAGCCAAACACTGACGGAACCATTCATATCTACATCCTTCCAAATGCTGGGACATAAAGATGCATTTGTTGAGTCAGTGTCTTTTTAAATAATAACTCTTACATTTGGTTAGAAGTTTATTAAGAAAAGAAATGTTACAGATCCCCTCGGGACGCTGTGTGATATAAAACAAAGTTCAGTGGGCCTCTGTGGAGCTGGTTGTCTTGTTCGCAGATGTTTCAGCACGACAGCAGAAATGGAGGAATGCAGAACAGACGTGACAGAATGCTGTTTCAATGTTAGACGATAGAGGCCAATTTAGCCATGTTCGTCTTTTCACTGGAGTGATATTGTACAAGTCAGTTTATATTAAGTTTCCATTGCCAAAAGAAAGAAGTTTTATCAATCAATCAGGAACAAGCTTGCAGTTTGCAACTACTGTTTCCAGTTTTAGGTCGCTTTGGCGCCACACATAGGGTGACCATCTTTTCAAACCTAAAAATTGGGACACTTTAATTTTACCACAAATTCAACAATAGTGCTTAACAAATTTTAGTTGCAGAAAAATTGCTTATAATGTTTTACAAACAGTTTACAAAATGCAGAATATTCATTACCATGTACTTTTGGACAGTTGTATTGTATCTGGAACTTGTTTGTAAATCACAACTTTCTTGTTGGCTGATGGACAAACAGTGAACACTGGAGAAGGATAGCAATAGCCTTTTACTTAAAAAACAATCATTATTGAGCTACAGACCTGCAATGCATGCCTTTTAATTTGGTTAATATTGCCATGGTAACTCTGTGATTCACGTTCAGACAGAAATAAGCAAGCAAAATGTGCTGCTTTGGTTCTAGCATTGGTTAAAAATAAGGACATTTGGGACAAAGAAATGGCAAAACTGAGACAAGTTAGTATTTTTGTGGATATCCACTGGGACATGGGAAAGGGGGCTAAAAATCGGGACTGTCCTGGGTTAATCGGGACATTTGGTCACCCTAGCAAAACAGCACTTGATAAATAAAACACATTGCATTACACTCTCTTGGACCATGAAGATTTACTCTCTTTTTTTAATTCTAATTAATGGCAACACAATCAATGGCTATTACTTCTGCATTAACACCTCACAAGTTACTGTTCTGGAGAATTCTAACCAACCCTTGTCAAAGTCATTCCAATCTTTTTATTACTACGCTACTTCAAGATTAAAACATGTTCACTTGCTATATAATATATTCCACCCACTGCAAGTGCCATAGCAATAATATAATAAGTGTTATTCATTTCACCTTGACTTGTCATAATGTTTAAGAAAAGTGACAATTTTATGACTATATTATAGTCCTAATGTCTCTCAACCGATATTGAATTTATATTGAATTTTTGTGCAATAACCAAGTCAGTAATTTGAGAGATTTGGCACACTGTAATTCTTTAGCATCTGCAGCAAGGATGTTTTTAACAAACTTTGCTATACTGTGTCAAATCCCTCTCATTATGTGGAGCAGAAAACATGTCTTAGTGGCTTTGTTGATTAAACATGGCAAGACTGTCGTAATCTTTTGTGGAAGAACAGCTTCAGTTTAATGATTTAAATGAATCTTTATACAATACAGACAGGTGCCCATTTATTAGACGCGTGGACATGAAGAAATCCTACAGTCACACTACAGCACTACATAAAATTTCACTTGCTGATGAAGGTGTTCTTCTGTGCATTGTCAAATACAGGAATAGTCTAGGAATAGTCCATGTGACCCCTAAAAATATTATTAAAAAGATCTTAGTCTCACAAATGGAGTGGAGTGCCAGTGTTCTTTATATTTGTGCGTTTGTGCATGGTTTAAAACCCTAGGACTAAACCAGAACATAATCCAGAAAAAATTCAACACTAAACCAGGATTTAACAAATACTAAACCAGGAAAAAACACAACAATCTAAATAGGTTTTATTGTAAAAAAAAAAAAACTCATGCATTTATTGCTAGTTATTATTTATATTACCCCCTTGGTTTAAGTTAACAATTGTGCTTTTAATAAAGCCCTGTATGACGCAGAAAAACTATGTTATATATTAGGGCCTGTGTGCCCCCCTCATTATATATTATGAATATGGCCTTGATTAGAGCTCCAGAGAGAAGAACTAATGTGTGTCAACTGTAGTGACAGGTCGGTGCTCTGCAGCTGTGTCCCACTCCTCTGCATGTATGTGTCCTTGTTGCACGTCTCTCAGTGTGTGGCTGTCTCTATCTCTTAACTCTCTTACTCCTTCCTTCTGTCCTATTTCCTGTCATTCTGCCTCCACAAATTCCCCTTGTCCTTCTTTCACATTCCCTTCTGTTCTGCCTTCCACTGACCTGTCTGTGAGCCTCTCACTTCCCTCGGAGTGACACATCACAACAGGATGGAGCAGACACGGTCCAATGGCTGTCGCAGCCTTTTGCCCCGCTGTCTAAACTGGAGATTGTCAGCGCTACACAACATAACATGAGGGACCTTATCTCTAAATTAGTATTTAGCCTAGAAAAAAGGTTGTGAAGGTTGTTTACATCTTCCACACTATGTTAATGTGTCACCAAAATTCAGGGCAGCTGTCAAAAAGGAAGAAAACAGGTCTTTTGTGGTCTTCTACAGTTAAACAGAAAGCACTCCACAACAAGAGTCCACAGGTGACGTAAATCCTTTATTGTGAAAATGATCAGCTCAGCTGTTTTATCATATATCCACAATTATTACTGTAAACATAATCCAGCCATGTACAATATCGCTTTGAGCAAGGCTTTGCTATCAAGGCATGTCCTGTTCTTTCCAATATTTCCTTCTGGGATGTCTGAATCCTTTGTATTTCCTAAGATCACCCACTAGGAACGTACTAAGACCTGCCTTCTCCAATTCTTTCCCTCTTTTCTTGATGTGAAGTCAGCGTTATACAGTGCTTCATCCATCCAAATGGCTCACTTACCGTGAATAGGCTTAAGATGGTAATCCTGTTATCAGGGAATAGTACTTGTCACATACACAGTCTGCACTCAGTTGTTCACACAACAACATACAGACACATCCAGGATGCTACTCATGACAAAACAAATCATACAAGGTAAAAAAAAAGCTTATAGAATAAACCATTTACTTTACAAACAGAAGCTGCCTGAAGTGACATGGTGGGGATGACATACTGTAGATTGCATTTTACTCGGAAATAGCCTTGTAATTATCTGTCAGTTTGAGAACAGATGGAGCTATTAATTATGCAACAGAAAGAAGACAAAACTACGCACATATATAAAAGCATTTCAATCATTAACACCGTGTTGTTTTGCACATTTGGGTTACAAAGGTTCATGCACACTAGAGTGAAAGGAATAGGTCATTAGCTGTTATGATGATAAGAAAGAATAATGGTGGACAGAAAAAAGAAAAGGTTGACATTTACATTTACAATTATCAGTCTTCCAAAAATATGCCTATTCAACCGTATTACCGCATGCCCTTTGTAGAGAATCAACATCGCAACACATGGTTGTGGTTAAAGAGTTATCCGGGCTTTAAATTGCACACTTGTATTGATAGAAAAAATGTAGCATTACTATATTGAGAATTGGGGGTGTCTATTAACCTAATTGCCAAATATTAAGATATTACATCAAACTGGTTTGATCCACCAAACACCTCCCTCGTAAAATCATTTTGTGAATGCATTGCCAAAATTTACACAATGTTAGTACAGTTTTGCATGCAATCATAGACCCTGCAATGTTTCCCCACAACGCTTCTCTTCAACCAGATGGTCCCAACGAAGGCGAATGTAAAACCGTGACATTCAAAGTGTGTTCCTTATTTCCAGTCTACTCCGTAATCCTATTTTAGTTGCTTTTGGAATGGAAGCAGGGTTTTTAGTGCTTTTTGTCGTGGGGTATTATGGGATATTATGCCTTGATTTTAATACAAAAATGTTATGAGATTTGAAGTTATTTATTGCCTCTGTTTATCTTTCAATATAGGGTTTATATGTGGTTAAGCAGTTTTGATAGCTTCTTAGCAGGCTTGAGGCTTGTGTATTGCCTGTTGAAATGAAGCCATATTTTAAGTTTGACTTGTGGCTATTTTCTTTTTGTTTGCTTTCTTTTGGTTGGTAGTCTTGTCTTCTGCTGTTGCTTAAGGTTATGTTTTTTACACAGATAATCTTTATTACAATATGCCTTTATGTGATTTAATAATCAAAAGAAATCAAAGTTTTACACTGCACATTACATTTTCTATCTATGCACAAACAGCTGCACTTAATTTGATATCCCTGAAGAGCCCTGAGATATCCCTGAGAGCTGAACAAGAGTTGTCACTGACCTGTTTTCCTTTTTGAAGGAAAATGTGCAGCCCCTTGCAGCCGTCAGAGCAGAGATCACACAGCGAAGTTCAATAAAACTGACTCATTGATATTGAACACGCTATCCCTCTCTCTAACCATGTCATACAATATGAATGCCTTTATCACTCTTTCTGTCTGTGTAATATGGATCATGGGTGTGATACAATTACAGGAAGCTAAGAAGTCATCAGCCCCTATAATAGTGTCATGTTCAAAGGAACATGCATTATCTTAGGTGCACTTAATGTTTACCATTTTGTATCTGAAGGCCAAAACTGTGTAGGCTACAAATTTCCCAGGTGTGTATTAAATTTTGGAGCTGTTTCAAAATAAGCTTGAGCTTAAGATGAAGTCTAACAAACAGACAGAAAATACAATGTGCTAACACACAGCTCTTTGGCTTCTGTCATGGCAGCAGTGTCAGGTGTTACCTTACACGGTCCGGCCATTGTGGATGTGTTAATAGATAGTGTCTCGTTAGAACAAAGATGGCACAGGAAAGTGAGGGATGTGGGAAATCTGAGCTGGTACTTTGCAGAGGAGATGATGTCATTTGCTGAGTGGCATGATGGAGCCAGAAAAAAAAAACTGCACGCTTTGTATGAATACTGTACATTTATTGTGTTTCTTTGTTTGATTTTTATGATGTGCTTTTTATTAGACTTTGCGAGAGATACAGGCTTATTATTTTTAGACCAAGGAGGGTCCAACTCATTACAATGTGTTACCACGGCAGCAAACACTCCAGAGACACTCAACAACACACAGTCAAGTATACAGTCCAATATACGGTTATATACCCCCAGACCCATCACTAATAGTGTGTGGTTTTGTTTTTGCTTCATGGTCTGATTAGATTTTGTCTGAGTTTTTCTGTCTTCTTTTCTCTTGCTGTCTCAAGTGTTCAAGGACAGAAAGTATCTGGAAAGAACACACATCTCAAGTATGTTGTCTACTGGTTCAAATTTACTAGTGACTGAGACAAAGCCAATAGTCTGTTTGACTATAATTACAAGTGATTGCTTTGTAAGGATGAGGCAGACAATGATTCTGTTGCGGATAGACCTCTTGTTTACACAACACCAGTATTTTCACACCTTGAAACCGCAAACTTTAGAATCTGGCCGTGAAGATTTCTGGTTGTGTTGCGGCTTCCACTCCACTCTCATGTTAACTACAAAGCTTGCATCCTCTCTGAAAACAATGACGTCATAGGCACTACACGCAACTAGCTACTAGCTACTTATGCTTTTTGATGTAAAGAAACCTGCTCATATACTGTTGTGCAAAATTTGTGATTGTTTGGCCATTGTTCAGAGAATATGAATAAAACGTTTTTTTTTCAATAAGGTTCCATTCACCAGTGTTATTGCTGGAACACCACTGTAGGCAAGGTGGGCAAAGTGAAGGACGGCCGCTCTACCACTGAGCTTCTGCGCCCCCCATTTATTGTGTATTCTTTTTAAGTTTACATACCCTGGTTTGAATGGCTACTAAAGGTAACCATCCTCACTTGTGATCTGTTGGCTTGTAATCAGTGTGTGTGTATAAAAGGTTAGTGCATTTCTCATCCAGTACTGCACTGATGTTTCTGTATTCTGAGTCATGAGGAAAGCAAAAGAATTGTCAAAGGATTTATGGTAAAAGGTAATTTAACTTTAACAGGAAAAGGGATATGAAAAGATATCCAAGGAATTGAGAATGGCAATCAGCAGTGCACTCTAATTAAGATGTGGAAAAAATTATTAATGCAAAGAAAAACCCACAAATAACTTCAGCTGAAACACAGGACTCTCTGAAAAAAGGTGTAGGAAAAATAGCCATTACCACACAAATGCCACAAATGATCCCACAAAACACCAAACAGCACAGAGTCAAATGTTAAAACTTCTGGAACAAAGTCATTTGGAGTGATGAAACCAAAATTGAACTTTTTGGAGAGGAGTCAACAAGGTCCTATGATGAAAGGTACACATTTCTATTGTGAAACATGGAGGTGGATTGCTGATGTTTTGGAGATGTGTGAGCTACAAAGGCACAGGAAAAGATGAATGCAGCATGTTATCAGAAAATACTGGAGGAAAATTTGCACACATCAGCCCGAAAGTTGCGCATGGGATGTACTGGCCATTTTTCAGATGTTATGTGCATGTTTTGATGTTATCTTATTGATTTTGTTATAAGTGGTCACTCTGTCCTGGGGTTTTATGCTGCATCGAGTGAACACTTTCACCGAAATACTAGGTCATATAAAAGCCAATTGTTCCCAAATAAGGCATGTTCATCATGTACATCCAATTCTTGCATTAAAATTGATAAGCCTTTGGTCTCACTGGAATGTCAGAGAATCTTTGCAATAAAGAGGTTCAGGCTAAATACCCCTGCAATCTATAAAAAACGGGTTGTTCAAATTAAAGCCCAACAAGGGGAGTTAGTGGAAACAGTAACAGATTTGTAATGTAGGTTTATGTAATCCTTTAAATAACATCTTCAACTGACAAAACGTTTTATATTATTTGACAATATAATAATTAAAACTTTTTTCACACTACTTTTCTGTTTTACTTAGAAATCTGAGAAACACATTCTTTCTATTAACAATTATTACTTTGGCTGAGGAGCTATGTCTTCTGGATGTTTTAAAAAGGTTGAGTTTTTAGTTTTTTTAACTAAAGAAAGTCAAGGTTGCTTGTCTCCCAGCTGAAATATATGCATATAGCGGATGCTGGATGTTCTTCTCTTTATTCCATCAACATATGTCCCTGTCTCATCTCCTTTATCATGTCCTCTTTAGCTATTTTTATCCTCCCTGCTGTGCTGCCTTCATTTCGCTGCCAAGTTTGATTATCTGCAGAGAAACTCTTTGGGGGATGACAAACAGTTTAGCTCTGAGATGGACCTCATGCAGATTTTCTCTGTTGGTTCCACATACAGGTAGGGGTCAAAGCATGACCTTGTTTGCATCGAAGTCGAGGCTGTGTAGCCTCAGGCTGCCACCCGACCAGCCTCGTTTTCATCCTCTGTATCGATCGCCTTCCACTCACCCCTCAAGGACGGAAATCCAAAACCATATTCCAGACCGCAGCCCTCATCCCCCCCCGCCACACCTCCCTCCAACGCTTTCTTTTCTCTGCCTCCTCACTTTTCCCATGTATGGCTCACTCTAACGGAATTCATCACACACAAACTGGTCTCAAGGTTGCAATGACCAGCAGACCCATGAATAAATAATAAGGAGGTAGGAATCACTTTCAGAAAAACCATTTACTCCCCTATTGTGTTCCTCAAGAAGCTGTGTGTGTGTGGCTGTGTGTGTAACAAGGTAGAGCTTTGTGACTACAGTGCTTTGTTAACTAAAAGAACACTGTTCCCGGAGTTAACACAAGTATTCTTCTAAGTGACCTTTGGCACTTTTTTACCTTAATTCCACCTTTGTTTCATTTTTACCTTCCTTCCCCCCTTCTTTCGTTCCCTTTCATAAGTAAAGTAAAAGTGACCAAAATATTACTGTACTGCTTCCTTCTCTCCATTTCTTCCAAACTCCAAACACTTTGTTGGGAATATCCAAAGTGCTGAAACAAATGTAGACACAAAAACATGCAAATTCCACACATGTCTGATATGGTCAGAAAATTAAACCCGTACACTTTTTACTGTGTAGCCCTGCAAAGCCAGAATGTAGTAAAAGATCATAGACTAATATCTCCCCAACACACAAACTAATGCCATGTAACTACAAGCTGTGACAGCAGCTGCCATTCCAATTTAGACTGTATTCAGGACCTTTGCCTTTCCCTGTTAATTAGATTTACAATACACACCTGACCTGTCCATCTACATATTAATAAATGCATCATAAACCCTGTAAATAATAATTTTCCATTCAGACTCCAACAGAGTCTTAAGAGCAGGGACTTACAGGATCCATCTCTTTGTCTAATTACATCAACATTTTGCATACATAAATATATTTGTCTTTGTTAACTAGCTGTATGTAGCTTCATGTATTGGTTCTGCTGCTGACTAAAGAGTCACAAAGATACAATTAGACAAAGAATAAAGAAGAAACTAAAACGGAAGGGAGTGGATATGAAAAAATGATGATAGGAGGCAGACAGAGACACAGAGGAGAAAAGACCAAAAAAGTAGTCAGACATTTCCTACAGATAGGTCATTGTCAGAGCTTCTTAATCCAATCTGACACAGCAAAGGTAAACAATCAGTCTTGATAAAGGATTGGATAAATCCTGTGTAAGACTCATTTTGGGTAAAGCAGTTATTTATGTGTCTGGCTTCACAAGAATAAATTGAGTAAAGAGGCACAGATTAAAGTTTTGAAAGAATGGCTCTGAACATTTAAAAGTAACTCTATAAAGGACTTTGGCACAAGTGGATCTCGACTGAAAATGCAAAAATTCTCTGCCATTCACAACTCATGCATCATATTCTTATGATCTTAAATAGACCCATCAAAATGGGACACAAGCAGCTTATTTCCAAAGCCTGAAAACTAGACAGAGATAAAAGATTGAAAAATGCTAAGAAATAGCTTATACAATTAATAAAATATGAGCCTGTTATGTTTTAAAAGACTAAGTGTGGTCTTCTCAGCAGTGTTTATCAATGAAAGTAATAAAATTTGTTAGCGTATTGTTTGTGTGACATGCGAGGCAGCGCTATGAGGACATTGGTTTCCAAACTGGAGTACATTCATAAATGATAACACAGGATCCAGAGGACTTAAACCTCCTGTGTGCATGCCAACACCTTCAGGCCAATAATAACTTCTCTGCGAGGGTGGAAAGAATAAGAAAAGAGTTCACTTTGCTTTTTAACTGTTCACAACTGTCAACATGAGATGAATACATTCCCAGCATGAGATGAAGAAACGGTTTCAAACTTTGTTAGACTGGCAAATTTCACAAAACTGCTGCTGATATAAATGAATATAAGGGAACACAGCTAACCCATTGTCGCTCACAAGCCATAATATAGAGACAGTCTAATGCCAAACTCATTTGTTCTAATGTGTTAGTATTTTGAAGAGGTGCAGTGGAACAGTTTTACTTTTTAATAAAATAAAAGCAGGCATGTCACTGTGTTGTTGAGTGAAGAGGGGTTACATGGTCAAGGGAGGAAATTTCATCTAACGCAGCTTTAAAAGTACATCAAAAGTACAACATCATCATGTAAGCAAAATAGGCACATTATGACAGGGAATTATATTAATGAAAAGTGGTCAAAATGCACCATATTTAGCCAAACCATTTACAGTTTACTCTAGTGTAACTCATAAATGACAAAGGTGAGGTTTGTGCAGATGGGAGATGGATAAAGGAGAGATGTGGTGACAGATCAGGTTATCAATACTGCGATGGAGTGCAGTTGAAACTCTGTAAGTCCAAAGGGACCTGTGCACAGCACTGCAGTGTGCTTCTGGAGCACAGCACACCATCTACTCAGACAGAGGTCACAGCCCACTGCCTTCTCACTTCTATTACAGTCTACTCTACAGTCTACTCATTTCTAGTATAATCTAGTCATAGGAAATGGATGCTATAGCTTTTATTTTCTGGGACTTGTGTTTACTTGTTTTGAGCAGATTTGGGTGATTGGTGTCTCTTCAGATTCATGCGCCCAATGGTGGGTTGAAAACAACATTGAGAGACAGATGGGGGATGACAAGAAACAAAGGTCATGCAGTCAAACATTCTGTGGCTGTTGGTGCAAAATCACAGCTGAGTCTGTTTTTCTTATTAATAAACGTTCTGAACATGCAGTCCACATTTCTGACTACCTGGATATGTGCATAAATGAATGAATAATGTATGGAAACTTCACCGCTGGTTCCTGTCATCTACTTTCATCAGTTTGAGTTCTATTTTGCTTTAACTTCATTTAAACTCACTGTGACACATTAAAAGTACTGTGAAGAATATCTTGAAAACGTATAACCATGAGTTCTTTCTTGACTTTGCACAATGAAGCAACATGGATTAGCTACTGTCTCTAAATAAGAGGCAAATATGCAACAAATAGCATATTATAGTTACAGCAGTATGATATATCCTATACTGAGATTATGTTTAATTTATTTTTAGAAGCTTAACGACCATGAGAGTAGTATATAGTCATAAATGATTTATGAATAATTTTGGATGTTGCTCAAAAACATATTTTGCTGTCATAGTATGTCCATGTTTGACTCTCAGCTCTCTTCTGCAGTCTCAAGAGGAGCATTTCCCCACTGATGCTCAAGCTGCATCTTTCAGAGTGGATCTGTCTTGTTATGTTGACACTCCATACTGTGCATGTGCTCCACACAACTGTACACACATACAGCACAAGAAACATATTTTGCCCAAGACACTGTAAGCCATTTGTGCACATATGTGTGTTACATCCTGAAATGTTATTATTCAAAATACTAGTCTAAGAACTAGCTACCACTTGCACAATTTTGTGTATTTTTGAACTGCTCAAGGGCACAGACCAAGTTTACTATGATTTTACCACTGTTTTTTTTTTGTATATAATTGTATTATTCCAGAGCTGGCAAAATGGAAAATCAGTTGCTCTTGGCATATTTTGGAAAATGTGTATGTGTATGGTCTAAGTTATTGTAGGAAGGTTGGGTAAACAATTTGTAATTATACATACATTGCATCTTTGCATGTATAATAATAATGTACCGTATGTGGTCATAATTATATTGTTATCTTTGTTTTAGCTGTACTAGCAATGCTACAAGCACAAAATGTTTAGTTGGGAAAATAAAGTATAATCTAAAGAAGAATTTATTTTATTTTATTTTTTTACAAAAGTCGACCCATATGAACCAATAAAAAGTCAACATACAGTATACATAAACACTAACAGAAAACACTGCGCTCTAGACACAGGCACTGTTTTATTCATGTTGACAGGATGCCAGTGGACATGCACCCGTGATGAACACTGCTTTTCTCACCTCACACACACACACACACACACAGACACAGTCAAGCACAGTCGCCTCAGTTCATTTTTCATCAAACAGACAGACAGACACAAGAGACACAAGAAAAAAGAGAAGGCGTTCAGTCCAGGAAACCACATATCGTATCTGTACATGCCATAATGCTCAGACTGTATGTGTATAGCCCTGTTTAGACCCAGTATTACCATCATACCAGAAAGATATTTGATGGTAAGTAACCAGTTTTAGAATGCAGGATATGGGCTTACACACATAATTCATTTAAAGGAAGCTGATGTGGAGCCCATGAAGCTAAATTTGATGCAATATCTTAACTACAACAACCTAGATGTTGGTATTTGTAAAAGTCACAGGGAAAAAAATATGTGAACATTATAAGTGGAAGTGCATCATTTTTCTACTAAATGCAGATCAAAAAAGCAACTCAAAGCGAACAGCCAAATGAAACACAAACAGAACTAATGACCTGTGAATGTAACATAGCTCAAAGACATGTTTTGTAACCAAGGCTAATCATACTTGCCTCAAGTCTTTTCAGTCACCTCTGAGAGTAACACATCATTTTATCCAAAGTGTACAAAGGTGTTCATACATTGTGACACCAACTGCAGTGTGACAAGACCTGCGGCGTGGCTTTATTTTCAGAGATAAATAAGTCCTCAGTAAAGCTACCAGCAATCTATTGAGCCAAGCAGAAGACAATTGAAGTGGGAATGACTGAGCCACTCTCATCAAGCCACACTGATTACATTGTTCAAAGTATTTTTAATTCCTATAAAAAACTATAGATTTTTTGTTGATTCCATTGGCTACCTTTCTTGCCTTACGACCACATGACTACAAAAACTCTCAACTCCAGAAACAGAGAGCTACTGCAAAATGTTTGGCACAAAGAACTACAAATGTTATTTTAGTGGTCTTTGCACAGTTGATGGCACTGACTGACCTTTCCTTACAATCCCCACAATTTCTTATCCTAGACTGTTTTGGGCATCCATAACTGTTTATACCAAAAAAGAAAAGAAATAATAACTTTCTACCAAGTGTCCTTGAGTTTCTCAATTGTTACTCTAGATGTGGAAAAACACTTTAAACAACACACTTGAAGTTTTTTTTGGCACACGTTGTGATGCATCATTGTGTGATGATGGCAGTGTGTGAGCTCACCTGTGGTCGCGGGTGTCCTTTAACAATGCAGTGCAGAACTAGTGTGTCTCCTTCTTTGATAGTGTAGATCCTCTCACTGATGTTATCATCCTTGACGTTACACGCTGCACCTGAGTGCACAATCTGGGCATTGGCAGGAGCTGTACATGAAAACACACATTCACACACACACAGGCAGACAGGTAGCCACGAGGACAGACAAGCACACAGACAAAAGAGAGATACAACATTACGATTTAATAACAGCATTCTCTTGATAACACCTTTGATAGACTACTGCAACTACATTGACAAAGTCATAATTTCTGGAGGTTATAGCTGAAAGATTGTTTTGCATCATTGTTTAGCCTACAGATGAGTTCACATCACACTGAATACAGTAAATGTATGACTGTACATCTATCTCCAGATAGATGATGCAATGAGTTCCCGGTGAAGAGAAAATGATGCCTGAGATGCAGTATGTCCTCATTTGGCATCATCTGCCACTGGATCACTTTCAGTGAAAATTGAGCCAATCAAAAAAACAAGTAATAGGGCTCACCTCAGGACTTGGGGCCAATGTTATGGCCCACAAAGAGCTTCTCAAGTTTGGGTTGAGTTTTATTTTGTGGTTTGTTGTTTATTGACTATTACATCGGCTTATCTTTATTTTGTAATTGGAAGTATAGTTTGCCAGGAAGCTCCCACATGTGCACTTTTAAATTAACCCAACATTGCTTTGTGTGTGCAAAGCTAAATGCACTACATATTGCTGCCTGACCAATCCTGACTTCCCATCTGTCACACAGTAAACCATATATGATGCCGTCCAAACTGAGATGCCAGAAAAGAACTGCCTTTGTGATGTATCCCCGGAGCGGTGTTGAATCTCCCACATTTAAGTGTCTAACCTGGCATGCATGGGTTATAACTTGACTCTCCAGTATTCCAGTCCAATCATACTTATGAAATTGACTGTGGAATCCATGTTTATTGTCCTCAAGAAGAAACTTGCTTTGCAGTTGGTGAAAACACAACAATACAAGAGCACTGTAGAACAGCATGAATATAAATACTAGCTCAATGACCATCAAAAGTATATAAATAAAACAATTGTTTAATAATATAACGAGATGGTGTAGATGTAAAATGGCATCCAGGCAGTTTGGAGAAAGTCTTTGATCTTGAAACATACAAGTTACTGTGATACCTTTATGACAACAATATAACACAATTATAATGGCTTTATTCATATTGAAATATTTCCAGGAGTTCTTTGAATTAAATGTATTACCTAAAAATGGATTTGTTCTTTTAAAACACAATATGAAGTAGACATAAAAGTGTCTACAATAATATTATATGATGTCTAGCATTATCATTACTACACTTGCAATACAGTAATAAATAAAATTAAAAAAATAAAAAAGTTGTGACAGTGACAGAAAGAGGAAATAAACCCTCACAGTTGGCTCCTGAATGAGGTGTGCGCAGCGACATCAGCTGTAACATGTGAGCACACTCCACATTGACCCATGTGTGGCGCTGGCTTGCGTGCGAGTGTAGCCTCAGATGACCTGCTCCTCTGATGAGGGGAGACAGGAAGGGCGGGGGGGCGGATACACACAGACACAGTGGGTGGAGGGGGGCACAGGCAGAGCTGAGTGTAAGACCCCAGAGGGAGGCGTACGGGACGGGCCTGGAGCACAATGATGTGATTAGCATTGATTCACGGCGCGAATACATCTTCACTGTGTTCTACAACTGTTTCCATTGAACAGACAGAAAGGAAGTGGGCGGCCTGTTCACCTTAAACCCCTGCTTGATCATACATAACAACGCCAAGCCCAGTCTTTCACAGGAAATACACATCAAAACTGGGAAAAGGGATGTGATTGCGTCTCTGCACATTTTCTTGTGTAGGACAAGTGTTAAATAGCTCTAAGGTATTGGGATGCGGAGAGTGTGCCTGTCTACTCCAGTTTGTACATTCCTATTTTCCTCTTTAAGAAACAGTACAAAAAAGGAACATGGTTTAGTTTAGTTTAGTTTATATCGGTCACTTAAAAAAAAAAAATAAAGAAAATTGAATTGAATAACTCATCAACTAAAAAACACAGAGCGAAAGGGTGAAGGCTCCCTTTTTTCATTTAAATCAAATTTGCAATACAACAAAACAAAAAGAAGGAGAAAACACAAAATGCTAATATTTTGCCACCACTTTCAAACCACCACCATCAACTTTACCACTATGCATCAATATACAGTACAATAAACATATACTCCGTCACAACAATCAAATGTTCTTATTTCCCTTCCTTGTCTGCCAACAACATGGTAAGAGACAAGAAAAATATGCATTCACGCAACACAAAACACAAAATCTTACTGGATTAATGACACCCCAAAACAATATTACTATGCATATGAAGTATATTTTGTGATATTTTCCTCAAAGGGTCGTTAAAAACGGCAAAGCACTCATATTTCTCAGTTGCTGTTGTTCATGTCTCATCATTTGAGTCACAGCTCTGGTGTATGTGAAACAGCTCACTCAATCATTCAGTCATATCTTTCTTCTAAACCATACATTAAGTTACCACGAATCAACCCACACAGAAAAGGCCAGGCTCATTTTGTGCCCACTGTGATGGGCTCCTTGACCCTCATGTCAGCCTGAAACTCATAAGTAAACTGAGTAAACAAAGATATAACTTTATACCAGTTGGATGTACAAATATGAGATTGCCATGGTTCTAATTTTACCTCTTATCGATTCATCCACATACTATAAATTTGTACATGTTGTAATGTCTGCTGCAGACATGTATGCTTCAGCTTACTAGTAAACTGCAATGGATTTCCCAGACTGCCCAGTTCCTGACTGCATTAACTTAAGTGCCACATTAAAGGGCTCAATATAAAAAAAAATGAATGCTCAATATCAAAAAAACAAACTTCATATAATTCAATGAAAAAAGAAATCTTGATATATCAATAAAAATAGATGGGACTGATATTCAAAGTGTAATGAAAACCAAAATTTTTAGGAGTTAAACTTGATAAAGACTTGAGTTGGAAATCTTATAAATTACATAAAATGAAAAATCGCCATTGCCTCATTACATAAGGTTAAGAACTTTGAAAATATGGTTGTTCTGTCACTGTCTGTCTCTAAATGTCAGCCCTGCAACTAACTGGCCACTGTCCAGGACGGCAGCTCAGTGGGTAGAGCAGCCGTCCTTCGACTGGCGGGTGGGCAGTTCGATCCCCGCTCAAAACATCCCAAAACATCATAACATCCCGCTCTCCCCCACATACTGTTGTTGTGTCCTTGGGCAAGACACTTAATGTTCTGTAACACTGGTAAATAGTTAATCTGTCAGCTTTGAGTGTCTACTATAGTAGGACAAAGCTGTAGAAAATGAATGAATGAGCTCTAAAAGTTATCAGTAATTGTCGGAATAGAGATCCATAAAACCCATTGTTTGTCAAATGTAAGGTTCTAAAATTCCACGATTTTGTTGATCTTAGTATTATTTAAATTATGTATAAAGCTAAAAACAACCAGCTCCCTAGCTAAATCCCAAAAATGTTGGCATACTTTAAAGGTACAGTGTGTGCGTACTACACTAAAGAAACATTGTGTTACCAGAAATGGTGAGATCTGGACTGGACTGGACAGTAATATGAAGAGTTGGGTAACTTTGCATTTAAAAAATAAATATAAAAATATGGTTTTTGATACCATAGTATTCTTTGATAGCTATACTGGGATGTATATAGGGATTGTTAATAATGGATTAAATAGTATAGTACATATAATAGTATCTGTTTTGTTGTTATTGTTTTTCTCTTCTGTTTGGTGAATGGAATTTATTGTAAATGTTTTGCTGTTTTGTTGTGATGTATAGCACTTTTGATTCAAATGTTAAAAGAGTTAGGCATAATAAGTCTTGGACTTCAGCCAAAATCCTTTTGGTCTATTATTTATAGTTAATGAGGGTGTTGGATTCTTTCTTATTTTTATTTTTTATTTAAACAACAAAGGGCCTGTTAATAAACACTTCTGTTGGAGGAAATGTCTTTTATTATATTATATCCTTTTAAATATTTCCTGCATTTGAATATCAGAAAACTATGTCCAATCTTTACAATGAAATGAGTGTGTAAGACTGGAAAAAGAATGTGTAGACACAGAGAGAGGGTCCAGAGGTGTGTGCTGCTAACATGGGGAGACAGAGAGCTGATATAAATGGTGAATAATTGTCTCCTTACATCTTATTGGTGTGTCTGCATTACTTTTCCTCTCCAGAGAGAGAGGGAGGTCGGCTCCTCTGACTGCTCTTGCCTGCGGCAGCTTGTGCTCCTTCTACTGTCTGTTCAACTTCGGAAGGGGCACCAAGAGGATAGAAGAATAGAGAATATGGCAGAAAGAATAGAGATCCAGACAGTGAATAAAAAAAGACGGAAATCCAGGGGTAATGGAGAGATGTAAGAGGGAGAAAAATAACTAATTCAAAGGAAGGCAAATAGGACAAGTGTCAAAACCTGGAAGTGGGAATTAATGAGATCCGGTAAGCAGGTCAATGGTTGAGGTGCCACTCACAAAAAAACAACAAAAAAAAACAAATCATCAAATAGAAAAAGTGTGACTTCTTTTTTGGGGGTTTGTTGTGAGAAATGCACATGACTGACAGCTAGCCAGTGGGGAGGAAGGTGGATTTAACAATGCACAGCAGAGCAAAGAGAAGCAAAACCAATGAATGATGCAAACAACGCAATAGTTTTCAGCCTATTACACTACAGAGAAGCACGCTCGACCAGGAGAATCCCACCAGCAAAACAACTACACAGGTTGGAAGTAAAGCAGATGCAAACTAAGCATCAAAAATATCTGTGGAAATAAAAGCCCAGATAGAAATGGGACATCTAACGATGACAATTTGAAGAATGGCACTGAAGCTTGTGGATTGTTCTGCCCTCACTACTTTCCCCAGTTGGAGTTGGCCCATACAGCACATGGGACTTGGTGTTTTTCCCAACCGTCACATTCCGCGGGATTTGTACTGACTAGTGGCTCCCAAGTCAGGACAGTCTGGTGACAAAATGATTAATTGTTTTATTTAGCCTTATATGAAAAGATTCACAGTAAACAGTAAAAAATTTGACAATTTTCAAGTTATAGATGCACCACTTGACTGACCTGTGTGCTCATTTTACACAAAACCTTGTCCTATCAGGGTTCTCATGAAAGGTCGCACAGGAATATTTCCTTTCAACGAAGAATATGTTAACATAAAGCTTTTGTTAAGGTCTTTATAAAAAAAATTACATGGCAGCAATGTGTTTCAGCTCCTTGCACAGTGTTGTGTTCCTGCTCAGAGCCCCTTTCATGCAGTTCATATAAAGGCTGATCATCACTCATATAAGCTGCTGCCCGGACAGCAATCTGTCTGACTGTGACAATTCATTGATCACAAAGCTGCTTGTGGACTCTGATTGAAAGTGTTGTCTATGGATTATTGGAAACTTTCTGAAACATTCAATGAGCATTAGTCCTAAGTGAAACATATCTATCGGCAAATGCCCAGACTGATTAATTGATTTGTCACCGCCCGGCATGTTTGTTTTTGTTGGGGAGACAGGACATCTCTCACTAAAACTAATGATGAGACACGAGAGCTGGTGTCAAACAGCACTGACAGTTTGACAGAGTGCTGAACGCCATGCATGTGATTTGGCCTGAAAGAGTGCGTTGGAAATGTGCGCGAATGCCTGTGTCATTGTCTTTGTGCATACGTATTAGTTTATGTTATACAGTATCTAGCCAGAGGAATTCCGCAGAAGGTCATGAATCCCGTCGAACGCGCCGTCACGCACAGAATGATTGATATGCGTAGTTGCTTTATAGGATCTGCTCATGCATGCCAATGAGCTCTGTCTCAATTCACTTCATTCACAAGAGACCATTTAGATGGCTTGGCTCTTCCCCTGCCATCCCACAGCCAAGAGGGAAAAAAAACAGGAAAAAGGGACGGAGAGGAATAGGGTGTAGGAAAGAAAAATTGCAGACTTTATCGATTAAATGCTATAGAGGGAAGTGTTTGTCTGACCCAGAAATACACACACACATCCACACAACTGCATTTTGACCAAACTCCGGGTGACTTGGTCCCCTCAGCGTTTTATCAGGATTTCTGCTGCAGACAGGACGGAACAGATCAAATGGCTTAAGTCACGACCCCATCCTTTTTATTTTGGCTCATAGGAGCTCGTGTCTGGGACATTGATTTAACTTTTAAGACCCCAGTATTATATGGCAGTTATATATGAAAGGACTAACCTACTTTAACCTTTCTCTCACTGCAATCAAGCGTAAATTGCACTCTCACTGCGGTAAATAAATAAATCATCTAGCTGTGGAAATAATATAATCAGCTTTTGTCTTTTAACATGTCACTAATGATAAAATATATGCACCAGAATGTGATATTAGGAGCACCAAAAAACTAGCAGTGTTTCTTATTTTGTTCTAAATTGATTCTGGCTCAGAGCTATTTCTCTGTTACTTGCTTCAGGCAGAGTTAAATGGCAATAAGGAGAGCAAAACTGTAAGAAGGCTGACTGATTTGCATGCACACTAATGTCCTCTTAATAGACTTAATAAGAGCGGTTTGTTTAGACAGTCCAATTACACTTGCAATTAACTGTCATAGCATTACTAAGTGGAAGTAATAAAACTGAATTTAACTTGATTGTTCTGAAATATGCATGCCCTTTGTTAAAAAAGGTGATATGTGGTTAAATATTGGTTGTTTGGATTGCAAGTATTTGAAATATGAATATGGTCCAGGTCAGTAAACGGTGTTAATACGGTCGGGGTCAGGAATCTGGTGAATAGGCTTCTCCTGTGGTTGTCTTAGCCTTCATGATCATTTTATTTGGCAATGAATGTCAAACTCTTACATAGAAATGGGGTATTACTCTTTCTGTCATACAATTAATTTAAAATCTCTTCGTTTACCTAGCATAACAAACACTATCAAGCACATTTAAGCAGCCATAGATGGCATCATAGGTCGTGACTGTGTTTGATGGAATGTGAAAAACAGTTCCTATTGTTTACATGTGAAAGGAGCTTTGAGAGACTTAGCAGTAAAATAACTGTATAATTATAAATGCCATGTAGCGCTGAAGAGGGAAGGGCACACTGGATGTTGAATATAATCAAATGGACTGTGTACGTCTGTGAACAGAGTTAAGTTTAAGTTTGTTGTTTTGCCATTTTTTTCATTCCTTATTCCTTTTTCAATGTGCTCCAGTGGACTGTGCCGTTGTGAGTTTTTGGGTGACTTTTCACTCCTCTGACATGTTGGAAGAGCACAGCCTGTTCCAATTATACACTTTGTCATATTTGGTATTTTATTTGTATATGTATTCTTTACATGGAAATAATGTGGGACACAAAATTTTGATGAGTTTAGGAATGCCAACAGGGTATTCCAAAAAATCCAATGTCATAGTCAAAAAGATGATATTGACATCTAATATCTGTAAGACAACTTTCTTTCTGGTAGTTTCTGTAATGGAAAATACAAGAAAAAACAAACAAGACTGCATTAATAATAATTAGCATTATTGTTGTTTTTCATAATAAACAACAAATAATGACTAATTTACTTAATTTATTATAATATTAGCTTTTCATTATATAAATCTGTAAACATGAAAGAATTTGCATTTACAAGTTCTATCCAGTATTCTGTCATGAACAGTGCAGTTCATTTGATTTAGATGATTAAATACTTTGCTCAAAACGTACATTCCTTTAATAAAATATTTAGATCAAGGTATATACGTATTACTAAGAATACACAAATACACAGTAATGTCAAAGTAAATAAAGAAAGATTTGTGAACTTTAACTAATAAAACCTACTTTACCCTGGAAAGTGTGTTTTGAATCGTTCAAGGTGGTTTACTGTAACCAAAATGTCTGAAGTCATAAAGCTGTGTATTTATTTGAAGCTCAACAATCTGGGAGTGAACTAAATGGGAAACCCTGGTAAGTAAACTGCTTTTTAATGTAGAAGCTTATGTCTCCACTGGGCTCATTATGATGTTAAATATCTTTGTAAATTATTTGTAGCAGAGAATGAGAGGCACAGAGATGTGGGTGATCTAATACTGAGCAACTCTGCATGGTTTCTTTCTGCCATAATTCAAACTCTAAGTGATATCTGCAATTTGCAGATATCAATTTGCACACTCCCAGATCTTCCACAGCAAAACAGAGCAACTGTTAAATCTGGAGACATACTGAGCCAGGACTGAAAGACAGATACCGTCAGAGCGCGGTAACAGCTGGCCAGGTTTAGAAATTACTGAAAAGTCTTCTTTTATTGTGTTGTGTCCTGTTCCATTCAGTGTTTTTAAGCATATGCCACCCAAAGCACCTCAGGAGTAACATATGGTAAGTGAACATGTTTTATATTCAAGCAGCTTGGATATGATGAAGAGAAGCAAGGAAGACTCTCTCTACTCTGCAGTTCCTCTGATTACACAGTGACAGTAATGGAGAAGTTAAAGAAAGTTGCACAGCATGAAACAAAGAGAAAAATGTCTTCAGAGAGATTGACACAATTAGCCAGGTTTGCATTGTGTTAAAAAGTTCAACTTTGATTAATTCACAAAGGCTATGGGTCTATATTAAATGGATCCTTTATACAGTGCATGATTTCATTTTGAATTATTTGTTGCATAACCCACTGATAATAAATATACAAGTACAGTGGCAAGAAAAAGTATGTAAACCTTTTGGAATTTCATGGTTTTCTAAATAAATTTGTCTTAAAATGTGATCTAAGTCAAGGGTATTCAGAAAACCATGAAATTCCAAAAGGTTCACATACTTGCCACTGTATATAAACAAAATAAAGTATTCTACACCCACACAGGCTTTATCCTTCGCTGATGGTCAACAATTGATGCACTGCAAGAGGATTTTGTTTAATATTTGAATTGAATGTTTTTTTCTTAACTACACAAATAACTGATTCTGGACTTTGAACTTCAAAATAAACTCAAACTATATTTAGCTTAAACAAACCGTAAAACCAAGAGAAACCAGGAAAAGTTTAATTTTCAGTTGGGAAACATTACCGTACTTTTCTGGCCTCACAATATAGCAAGGACACGCTCACACACCCATCCTGAGAGCAATAACAGGAGGAACACTTGACACAGCAACAGCTTCTTTGAACAAAAGAGAAAAACATGTCTGTGTGTGTACACCTGTGACTCTCTGTGCCCATATTTCCAAGAAAAATACTGCCAAGCGGTCAACAATGCACAGAGTGGTCAGACCAGGTGAAGAGGCAGAAAGGAAGGAGGAAGCAAGAAAGAACGTCAATAAGAGAAGAGAGTGGGGAAAGAATGCTTCAATAAAAAGGTCAGAGTGAGCGCTGGAGGAGGAGGGGGTGATGAAGTGATGGAGAGTGAGGCAGACACAAGTGAAGCGTAGACACAAGAAATGGAAGTGGCAAAAAAGAGTTGAGACATTATATACTCCATCTCTTTTAACAGTCGCACCAATAAAGCAGCGAAAAAATTTTAAAAAACTAAATTGATTGATTGAGAGGAAGCCGAAAGTTAACAGAAACGCTAAGAAACGCTGAGGCAGACAGAAGCGTTAGGAGATATAGTCAAGAAGAAATGAAGAAAGGCACAAATGGAAAAGTTCTAACAAGCGAGATGTGTAAATCAAAGAAAAAGTAGCTCATGAAGGGTGAAGTAAAAGAGATAAAGCATAATAGGAGCAGCCGGGGAGAGTGAGGAAATGATGACACCATAGAGGTAAGGAAAAAGAGGCACAAATGTAAGAAACTTGGGAATTTTTTATTTTTTTTATTTAACCTTTATTTAACCAGGATAGTCCCACTGAGATTACAAATCTCTTTTGCAGGGGAGTCCTGGCCCCATGTGTGTTTGGGGGGGACTATTGTAAATGTTTTTTCGTGGTAGGGGAAACCAGAGTACCCGGAGGAAACCTACGCAGACACATGCAAACTCTACACAGAAAGGCCCTGGATGGGAATCGAACCCAGGACCTTCTTGCTGTGAGGCAGGAGCGCTAACCACTCTTCCACTGTGCCGCAATGCCTTTATAGATCAGAAATAAAACCCCAAGAACATTTCAAAATGTGAATAAATGACGTATCTTTTTAAACACAAACGTTGAGGCCATTAATGTTGAATTATAATCTCTATATAATCACACTTGTTTATCTCAGATCAGTGGCTCAGTGGTAGAGCAGTCGTCCTATAACCGGAAGTGTGAACACAACTTGTTAAAATAATTCTTAGGTTCGGATCACAAATGAGACAACGGAGACCGTACATGGTAAATTTAGGAATGGAAGACCGGTTTAATTCTAGCAAGAATGAAACAAATCAGACAACATGCAACAATGGCACATGGTGATTTTCTTCACATGTTTACAACACATGAAGCTTTTATAGGTGAACATTATGTCCGCCTCTCAGCTCCAGGGTCGTGGATGGACGTGTAATGAGCTGACGTGTCAGTCATAGATGTGAATAGTTTACGTGTACATGTCACTAAGTGTACAGGACAGAGTGTCCCTGAACAGTGATTAGATGTAGTGCAAAGTGATGTCTTTGTCTTGATTCGCATGGCGCCAATAGGAGATACAGCTAAAGACATGAAGTCATACTTGTATGTGGATAAGCATATAAACTGGAGCAGCAGTGAGAGGATAATATCTAATATACAATTACTATGACACAACTGACTCACATGTGTGGAAAGATTGATTGCTGGTGGTTAGCACTCCTGCCTCACAGCAAGAAGGTCCTGGGTTTGATTCCCATCAAGGGCAGAAAGTGTGGAGTTTAAATGTTCTCCCTGTGTCTGCATAGGTTTCCTTCGAGGGCTCTGGTTTCCCTACCACCAAAAACATGTACAATAGTCCCCCCCCCACACACACACACACACACACACACACACGGGGCCAGGACTCCCCTGCAAAAGAGATTTGTAATCTCAGTGGGACTTTCCTGGATAAATAAAGGTTAGATATAAAGAAGCCAGTTCTGAATGTAAAGGGCAAGAAATGCAGTCTGAGCAAACAGCAGTTTAGTATCTATCTCCAATAGATCAATATTTCTCATTCAGTATTATCTCTGCACAATCAGCAAATATAGTGTGCAGGGATGATTTATTCTCTATTGCTTTAAGCTGCCTAAACCTGCAGCATGTTTGTATATAATTATAATACATGCATTCCCTGAACTCAAAGAGTAACTGCAACAACATGTTTCCCAGACAATTAAAATTGATTGGTCACTTTAGAATAAATCTGCAAAAGTAAATGTTTCTGAGCCCAAAAAATAAATGTGTGCACATTCAGGTTTTAAGTTTAAAGCGTGTAAGAGACTCCCAGAACCTGCGACTGTGATAAATGATGAGTTATGGGCCTGCCCTGGATGAGCCCTAAGTGTAACTGGAGCAGCAGGCTGCATGCTAAACCAGACAGGGACAGCTGGCCTGCGATGACCTGGATGCACTGCTTGGCTTTAAAACCAAAGGACAGAGATGCCAAACGAGGGTTTTTGTTTTAGTCTCGACTGGAAGACTTTTATCTATGCTTAAGTCACATTACTATAGAAACCAAATTACATATTTTTCTGTTAACATTTGGGTATGACAATCTCTACTAGAGATATAAATAAAATATCACTCAATTTACTCAGCAACATGACATTATAGTCCCTGTGGAAGTACCATATAGTTTGTTTTTTTTCACACTGGTTTACACTTTTATGGAGTGTGGTGAGAAAAATGTCAACTCCAGAGAAAAAACATACTCCACTCACAATAACTAAACATTATTATCACTTCTTAACTCAGAATACAGTTGGTAACATGGGCTGTTCAATGACCACTCCCCCTATATTCAAGGGGACCACTTGTGACTGCTTGATAGACCTGTTACTGAGTGCAGAAACTGACATAGAAGGCAAAGAGAGCAAATCTGTGATTATTATGTTTCTTTTTTTCACCTGTAACCTAGCAACCTAAGACAGGCCATCTCACTGAAAGAAGGAAAGTATGCATAGAGGATATTTCCAATGCCATTCTGTGGTACGCCATTTGCTGTTGTCCATTTTTACTTTAAACTGTCTTATGGTGATGTGAACAGGAACTATTTATTTTGCAAAGTTGTACTGAAATCTTTTTATATCATTTTTGTTTTTTTTTTGTTTCCACGCCTCTAGTAAATTATTTAACAATCATAATGTATTATAGCAGTTTGATATCATTACAGTGCAGACACTGTAAGAAAACAATGGTTTGAAAATGCTGCTGACACAATTAACTAAATAAACATTGCACAGATTTGCTGCCTATGCTATTAAACTGATCGCAGATGCTAAATCAGAATGACAGACAATAACTCATCAACAATGTGTTATTTTACGTCAAATTAAATATTAACCAGCAGCTAAGAACAGTCTAAAAGCCCAGAGGACAGGGAACAGACAATGAGAGAGTGAGTGATAGGAACATAAAAAAATACAAAAAAGGACAAAAAGACTTTTACACTGTGCACTTTACCTGTTTCCAGAAAGCACAGCTAGAGGTCAGTAGATGCAGAAGATGTATACTATATCTTTAAGTGTGTAATTGAGGCAGGTCTTGGACAGAATGTTCTTAATAATTTTCTAAACTCGGAGAGTGGAACAGACAGTGCTGCTCTGAGGCAAAGTTCACTTGGTACTGACTGAGTATAGACTATATTTTAGAAGTGCAGCAGTGACTTGGAAGACTCGTTGAACACTTTGAGAAGCCTACACATTTAACGCCTTGTTTTCACACCAAAATCCACTTAGAGAGAAACATGAGAAAAGCAAACAACATGAAGGTTTACTGAAATGAAGGAGGGAGTTGAATGCAGATATAGAGTAATGTTTAAGTTAATTTAGAAATGAATATCACTTAAATAGGTTTTGTAATCAACCACCCTCTGAACGTATAAAGCAAGTCTCACAAAAAGGAAAAACCTGCGCTCTCCCTTTGCACAGCCACACAGTGTGCTGTCCTTTCATTTTGCACGATGATAACTTCAAAGATTCAAGATTCAAAGTGTTTATTGTCATGTGTACAGACAGAAAGCATGTTTCCCTGTACAATAAAATTCTTACTTTGCCGTCCACAGTAAAAAGTCACACAGTAAGTCACACAAGTTAAAAATAAAAATAAGATAAGTATAAGTAATAAAAGAGCAGCAAATATAAAGAGCAGCAAATATATAAAGATAACTTAGTCCCCACATAAGGCAATATTATATCATTTGTTTAATACAGAAACCGTACACTGCACATTTCATAAAATGTAATTTTCTTTTCTACTTTTTTGAGTAAGCGAGAGAAATATAACCAACACATGACTGACTTGTACTGACTTTTCCAACAACCTTTGTCCCAATGTATAATCTCCAATATATGTGCAAAATGTAATCCTTTTATCAAAGCTATAGGCAAGATTATACCGACATCTCTGTCACATACATGCCTTTATAACCCAATAAACATAATTATTATTCCTCTTTTCATTTTTAGAATAGTGGAATGCACACAAACACAAAATGCATGAGGCCCTTTGAGCTTTCTATGTTGTCATTCCAACACTTCTGTAGTTTCACTCTGGGCTTTGAAAAAAAAAAAAGAGGAAAAATAAGACAACAGAGCCTTTTGAAGTCTCCTCTACCCTGTTTTGTCAGAAAGCTTTGACAAGGCTGGAGGAGGAGTGTGATGAGAGCAGAGGAGATGGCTCCTAATTGGCTGTGTGAAGAAGGAGAGGACAAGGCCAAGACTGCTCTGTGGTGAAATATTGAGTGTGTTCGCGCATAGCTAAAGCTCATCATACCTGAACACTTTGTGCTTTTCACACTCAGCAGTGAGATCATCACTAATCAATGTGAAAGTGTTGTTTGCCTTTATAAATACCAAGTAATCTAATAGGAAATGAGCAGAAATGAGTTATGGGCTTAGGATTGATAGATCTTGGCCATCCTTTTAAAGGGCACTTGTGTCCTTGCAGGAAATAGAGGTGGAAGAAAACAGAATAAACTCTGCACTTTACTGAACAGGGTAAAGCGTGAAACCCCTATTGTTGCTGTTCTAATTAAGTTAAGCCATTAGCGCCTGTTCATAATCGCTGTACATTAACATAAGCACCCTCCTAAATGTTGCTTTACATTGCACTCATAATGCAGCACTTGTATTGCGGCACTAATGAAGGACAGATTGAGGATAGAAGTAAGTGGGGGATTTCTACAATAGCACTGTGGTTTAAAAACACATAAGTACACAACAAGCTTCCTGTCCAAGGACACACATGAATAAGTGAAACTACAGTAAGCTTTTCTTATTTCTTCCTAATAGTGTAGCTTATATCAAATGCATAGACTGGCACACTTTAAAATTGTATGGTTCTGTTATTTGTTAACTTAATAATCCACAATAAGCACACAACTCAGACTGCAACAGTGAATTTCTTGGGAATATACCGAGAGACTTTCAATGGACCCTAAACAAATGATGAAAGGAAACTGAATTTAAAAACAAAATAAAATGTCAGAGAGAAGGAAAAGTAAATTGAAACAATAAAACAGAACAAGAAGTGTAAACCTTACAAAGTCCTTCTGAGAATGAAAGACTGGACATAAAGACAAGCAAGAGAAAACAATAACATGAAGAGAAAGTGAGAGTGGAGAGCAGCCGATGTGCTGTCACTGAGTGAAATGCCACCCGGCCTGTCACATATCTCTACAATATTAATTACACTGTGCCACGCTTCTGAATAATGGAACAACCCTATTTAACCAGACTGAATAATTTAGCAGCTGCTTGGCCTAGTGTATATAACAGAATCAATAAGCACCGAGCACAGGTAATGAAATTCCAAAGGGAACCTCAAGGAGTAAAGTTTAGTTCACCCCAAAGTTAAAGTCCATCTGTACACAGCAGTACTGTGTGTGCTATTGTGCTGGGATCTGCATGTACTGTTAGACTGAACTATATTGACATGAATAATGCTGTATCTTAGCATGAGTCACCAAAATAATTGCTGCATACTAAAATAAGTTAGAAACAGTTAACCCTGATTGACCTTGACCTTGACCAGATGCTGTTCATATGTAAATATCAGTGCATTGGTTTGTAAACTGTACTTACTGACTTGATGTTTCAGTTATAGCATTCATTGATGAGTCACCTAGGTTGTTGCTATTTTCTACAAAAATGTCATACATACATCCTCATGAACCTTTTATAGCCTCATTAGCGTACCTGCTGCCTGTGCGAACACACAGGGGAGCTGCCCCCGGGAGCTGTGGGGAACCAAGGTTTAGGGTCAGTTTCCCAGCCACGGGAACACACTCAACCATGACTTTCTAATTCCCTCACCATTATATCATAGGCCTAATAGTGGTACAAGACTATAAATTACACATTTTCTCCTAACTATTGTTGTTTGTTATTGACAGTCCATTGTAACAGTATAACATGCTGCAGTGATTTTCTGCCCTATTACCACTGGTTATGTAATCATATAAATCAATGGATTATTGTCTTTGGGAATAACATTTTTTTTTGTTATGGCCACCATCATTTATGAATATGGACTCTATTGCCCTGGCCCAATCGGATCTGTAAGACCTGGCTTGGCCTTCTAAAGCAGCGCTTGCACACAAATAGTCTCAACACAGGAAAATGTCACTGAAGGGTTTTCTTTAACAAGATTTTTGCTGGAGATGCTTACAACAGAGATTTATGAAATAACACATGCAACTAACAATGCATTATAACAAATATTACTAATATTAAAGCACCATTACTACACTTAGTGACTAAAATTTTATTTAAGGTAGCCTGGCTTTTACCCCCAGGGCGACTTCTTTTATCACACTTTAACTCTTCCTCACCATTCAACACAGAGATTAAGAAACATTATTTTCACAAACAGCAGCAGGGGCAGAATGTTTCCAGCCTAAAGTTTAGCCACTTTTCTCTCACTGTCTCTATTTTTTTTTTTTTAGTAAACAGTGTTGGAGTACAGTTTACTCTGCTGGGTGGCATTAAAATTGCCCAACCCCATAAAGTATACACAATAATGCAACACAATCTCAAAATCCACAAGAATTATAAAAACTGTTGATTTTGAGAATGTGCTGCTCTATTTTGTATACATTAGAGCAGCACAATGAATTCATAGTAAAATAAATGGTATTTCATTATGAATGTATTTTTTTAGTGTACAGACATTTACATATGTATTTGCTGTTCCAGATTTAACATTCACTTCAGGTGTTCCTGGAAGTCTAGAGGAGTAAAAAGTTAGAAAAATAATGTCACTGTCCTTCTAGTAAAAGGGTTTTTGTATTCATACTGTGTGTCTGTACTTGTCCTTTCAGAATGCAGGTGCGAGTATGTGCAAATGTCTCATGTGTATGTGTTACTGTACGTGTCGGCTGGACACCGCAATCCTCTTCACAATTAATCAACCATACCATCCTCCCCACCCGGGGAAATGGATGTAAGCAAAAAGTTAAAAGACTTAATTCATAAATAAATCACACAGTAAATAATAGTTGTTTTGTGTTGCTTGTGACAGTCAACAAGGCTGTACGTTACGCAAGGGAGAGATAGGATTTACACTTATGCGCTGCACATGTGAATGAGGGGAGACCACCGAAGACAATAAACATCCATTACAGACGGCAGATAGAGGAAACAACAGGTACGAAAGGCTAAGAATGAAGAATTGTGTGGGGGAAAAAGATGATAGAGATAGGAGAGAAGAGGGGTAGGAGGATGTAAAGGAAGTCATGAGGGATTCATCAAATAGTGGGAGATATGATGCTGCAGAAGGATAGGAAAAGCCTGAGGTGGAAGTAGTAGAAAAGAAGAGAAGGACCGATGGGAAGTGACTTATAGTGAGTTTCAGGTGAGGTTTTGTCCCAGTGTAAGTATTTGTATTTTTATAAAGGTGACCTGTTTGAGCAGGAAAAGGTGGCTATAGTCAAGGAAATCCAATAGCCACCAACTATACTTAGTACAAAGCCAACACACAATGAAATATTCACATGTGAGAGCACACAAGCGACTTAGTCAGGCATGTATTTTCTACTTTGACATGAATCCTTGCAGGCTCTGAGCCAAGCCTATGTACTTATTACAGCTCCACATTTCCCCACAGCTCTTTTATTCTCATTTTTCCCTCTCTCATAATGAGATCATTCTCCAACTCAGATTCTCTCCCAACTCATCTGGAAAGCATAGCCATCATCATTGTCTCTCAATGAGCGGTCATTACTTGTGGGATAAAATGCATTTCTGAGCACCACCTTGAGCAATAACAATTATGTCCATAAGTTGCCTGTCTTTGCTGACCGTATAAATTGGCTGACTGCAATTCAGATGCAAAGTAATGACTCTTAATGCCTTCATGGTTACAAAAGCAATTTGTCAGCATTTAGCAGCACTCAGTCGAATTATATAAAACAATTTCTATATAGTCATTCTTTTTTTTTCTTCTCAAAAACAAGCAATAAGAAAGGTAATACAAATACATTATTGCATAAAAACATAAAATGAGTCATGTGTGACCAAATCTATAGAGAATAGCAGTGCAGTTTTCGTATACATCTATTAATAAGGCTTATCCTTTGTAGAGTCACCGGGGACTGGAGCGTCTCCCAGCGGACAGTAGAGTTACCAATCAACATGACCTCAATGCATGTCCTGACACAAGAGGAACATGCAGAACTGAACAGACAAAGAATGCACCAAAAGGCCACAGCCACTAGACAAGTGAGCAAAATCACATTACACCAAGAATTTTCATATTAAAATGTTTTGGTTACAATCCTTCAAATTAAATATTTTACTACCGTCTATGGAGACTGCCCTTTCCTAGAAATTTTCAGTTCTATTATTACCACTTATTATCTAATTAGGTCCCATTTGGCCTTAGTAATTAGCTGTGTTGCTCTGTTTCCATTGCCTTTTCACTAAATAAGGTCAGGACAACAATGACAATTCAGGGTTCTTCTGGAAAGCAGCTCAAAAATCCAATCAAGGTACCTTTTCTTTTAGCTCTTCAAACTCAGGTCAGTTTCCTTTGACACTCTCATGAATAGCAAAAGAAAAGAGGTGACCTGCAAAGAAGTGGTTGAATTCATCCCCTGTGGTTGACCAGCGCACTCCAGCAAAAAAGTCTTAAGAAAGTAAGTTTAGTAAAGGCTGAGCGTCTTTTTATGAGTTTTAAAGTCTTTTAAGTCTGCATATGTTTCAAATAGTTAGAATAGGGAGATATGGAATAACAGTTGATTGAATTTGTGCACTGCACACAATCATATATTATATATATATATATGATATCATATATATTATTTGTACTTGAGAATAAAAGGTCAAGCTACAGGCCACAAGCATAGCCCAGGCAGCATCCTCCCCACAGTATTTGGAGGTCCTGCCTTAGGCTACGGCATATGCACTTATGTGAGTGAAAGAACATAATGCTCAGTAAGGGAGATATTTGTGATACAGGGCCACTGGCTAAAGTCTTGCCTTGGGCACAATTTTGTCCAGGCCTTCTGTGGGTAATGGGGAAGGATTAGCCAAAGACAGCGTGCAGATTTTCACTGACAGATCTGCCAAATCTTGAATGAGCCATATAACACTTTTTATTTATTCATTCACATTTTTGTGGGTGTTTTTTGTGTTTTTTTTTTTTTGTGAATTAACAAGATTTGTGAATATCAAAGTCCCACACAGACAAGAATCCTATATGACTTTCACACTAGGATATTACTAATCTGAAAAATGGGTTGATTTTATTGATTATATGATTATATGAAAGCCTCCATTAGATTATTTCCCATGAGCCCTTGCTAACAAAGGTCTTTCCCCAAATATCAGTTTCAAGTTATTTCCCAAACAGCTTATTTTTTGTTACTATTGTAAAGCTCATTTAACAGGATTTGGTCAAGAATAGCACTCATGGTCACATTAAAGTTAACTTTGGAGATTAAATGTAGGTCATACAAAGGAAAAAGAAAAGTGTGTGTGAGAATGTGTTTGTGTGTACAGCGGGTCCTGGTTTTACTCCATTTGGCGTCGCTGAGTGTATAAGCACAGCAGCCCAATGAATAATGAGGCTATTACTACCACAGCAGACCACAGAGCACCACCTGTACTCATTCAATAATGTGTGTGTTCCTGTGCGTGTCCGCTGAGCAGGTGTGTGTTATCGGTGTGTGATTCTCCGAGTCAATATGTCTGATGGACTCTGCCCCTATGCTTTCTGGAGCATTGCAGCTAATTTAATATTCAGTTTATAGAATGTGTCCCGTGGAGAATTATAGGTGTTGGTGTGTGCGTTCAGATCATAAAATGTGAGCACATATCAGTGATTAGGAATGAAACATCTTCACCTTCAAACCTACGTCCAGATGCCTTTGTTGAAAACCTTTTATTGGTTATGTCCTGGATTACTGAGAAAGTCCACAGACTGTACGGTATTTGGGCGTCTCGGTGCTCACCTGGTAGAGAGTGTAGCATATGCTTGGGAGACCCGGGTTTGATTACCGCTCAGGTCATTTTCCCGTTGTCATTCCCCTTTCTCTCATCTTGCGTCCTGTCTATCTACTATTCTATCAAATAAAAGTCCCAAAAAAATCATCTGGACGGGCCTTTCTGGGAGTTTGCATGTTTTCCCCGTGCTTGTTTTCCCCACCAACATCAAAACATGTTTAGGCACCCCCTGGTGTGGCTGCCGACTGAAAATTTCCCCACGGGGATAATGAAAGGATAATTGAAAAAAAGGCTTTAAAAAGCATACCATACCCTGGTCTCAAATGTGTGGTCTACTTTCAAAAAGGTCAAATTAAATGCTATAATCAGCTGATTGGATAGATAATCCTCAACCTGAATTAAACCATTTTCAATTTGACAGAAGTTCTAAGTTTATTTAACATTGTACTACTGCAGTTCAAACAGGCTTTGGAATATGAATATTGTGTATTGAAGTTCAAAGTCAAATGCTAGATTTCCTTTTTTTGCTTCTGGTTCCCTTCTTGACAGATAAATATGACATTTAAATTAAAATAAAGAATTTTGATTGAGTATTTTTGGAAAGATTTATATTCATATTTTTACTAAATCTGTAGGTTTACTAATTAATTTAATAATTAAATGTCTTCTAAAAGGAAATAAAAAACTCACACATTAAGGGACTCAGTATAGACTAAGGACTCATTAATACGTTAAAATTGAAAAAGACTTAATCAAATGAATATTAAGATTTTAGACAAAACTCTTGAAAATATGTCACTGATAAAACACAAGTCCTGTGAAACCCTCTGTGAAGTGTGCTTAGCTGTGTTTAAGTCAGCGAGGCAGGCTGGCAGCACATCTTCCTCTGACCTTGTCACCTCGTGCAGTTCCTGCTAATGGCTGCAGTGTGATCAGTCCTCCTGTGGGAAGACACCCTCAGCCCTTCCCCAGCGGGCTGGTCCTACATCTGTCCCAATTCTAACAAACAAAGTTCCAGCCTCAAACTTAATTTACTTTGATTGACAGTCAAAAGTTTGAGTTTACTTACTGGGTGGGCTGCTGTTTTTTACTTCAGGCACTGAGATCTTTCTTCTTCATCTAAGTGCTACTTTGTGGTTGTATAACATTTGAAAGGTCACATTGTGCATTGTCTTCTATCCAAACCACATTTCATTTTTGTTTAAAATGAAGGCTATCAGTCATGAGTAAGGGAATTTGCCCTATGTTGATGATGCACAAAATATTAATCCATTATTGTGTGTGTGTGTGTGTGTGTGTGTGTGTGTGTGTGTGTGTGTGTGTGTGTGTGTGTGTGTGTGTGTGTGTGTGTGTGTGTGTGTGTGTGTGTGTGTGTGTGTGTGTGGGTGTGTTTGTAAAATGGCTGCACATAGCTCACACAAAAAACATCAAGCAGCAGGGCCAGAGGTGACAGTAACACTGTGTTGAGACGACACATCAGATATTAGATATATTACAATTAGATTAGACAGATGTAGGCCATCGGGCTAGGCTATGGCATAACAAATACATCTCCTGATAAAAAGACTTTTAACTGACCTTCCATGGCAGGTTTTGTCGTTTGGGCAGACAAAGTGCTCTACTGTAGACACCTTTATAGATGACAAACACTGTTTTCACAATCTGTGAAGGATTGATCACTCATACTTTTCACTTTGTTTAAACTTAGTCCAAAGTCATTTTCTTGTATGAACTCAAAACACAGGATCAACTTTTTTGGCATAGTTTAGTCCATGATCTTCTATTTGAAATAATAGGAATAAATATTACCTTAGAGCTTGACTAAAAATTATATAGATGTGTAAAATAATGGCCCTGCTAAGACTGTCTTAGGATGAAACACAACAGGTTACATTTATGAACATCATAATGGAGGCAGATTATTGGTGCCGTACATCCAACAAGAGATGAAGAGGACTAAGGAAGACTTCATTACCTGTAAAATCAAATGCATTCACAGCTGCACAGCACAGTGATGAGTACAAGACAGACAGATAAAAGACCGATCGTTGAATGTCATAAAATATTGATCAATACAAAAGCTTTTTGCTCAATGTCAAAAATATTAGTGACAGCGCACCTTCAGAAGTGCCTTTCTCAAAGACAAGATGGACCTGTCAGAAGTATTTGCCACACTGACAGACACACATATCAATGTGTATTAATATAAATATGTAAAGAGTTCATTAAATATCAATTGTCACACTTAAGGACAAGAGCTAAAAGTAAAAGTTGACCCAGTATGCATCTCAAGGGGCAGCATCAACACTAAACCAAAACACATTCATCAACAGTTTGGCAGGGAGCTGATTTCATGCTGAAGCACTTTTATATTGCATTTTTTTTCAATTTCATTTGGCATCAGTAAAAACATATTTTCTTGGGCATGGATTCAGAGACTTTACTGCCAAACAAAAAGTAGCGATTAGAAAATTGGGCATTGTGAAAGGGATATTCAAATATGCAAATTCTCCTTGACACCATACTACTACTGTCTTCAGTGATTAGGGGATACATGCTCAGTTTGGAGAGAGTACGGACAGAAACAAATGCAAAGAAGGGTTAAATGTAAGTAACTCAAATCATTTATGAATTTCTATAATAGATCTTTAAGGATTTAGTATTCTCTCACATCTCAGACCATCTACAGAGTGCAACATTTTCCATAAGTCAAGAGCAGAGAAAACACAGCAGTTAATACATTCAACCCAACAAGCCCACTACTGTGCCTGCTGGGAACACATCAAATACATACATTGCATGACTGCTGGGTACAGTGCTCACTGGAGTAGCCGTTAATTATCAGGATTCAAAGGCCAGACATTAAACATTATAAACAAAACTTACTCTGTTGCTCAGAGATTTGTGATAGCTGCTTGAATAAAAGAAAAGGGGTGGATCTAATCTGTTTTCTGCATGTGAAATTTTTAATACAGACAGTGCCAGCACAGTTTTAAAAAGCTGGTAAAAACTCAAAAATCACACTTTTTGATAATCACTGTGTAATAACAATGAATCTCAGAAGTGGCTCAATGCAACACTTAAAATACAGTTCAGTTTTCAATACACGCTGCTTCAAGAATAAGAAAGCAGACAGAAAGCAGGTTCATTTTCAAATTGTGCATGCAAATTTTAAGTCAAGAAACATGAAAGCAAGTACAATACAAAGAAGAAGAAGGTCTAGAGTTCATTAGCTAAAGTTTTTGATGTGGGACATGGGTAAAAAGCAGTGATCAGCTGACATAAACACTTTTCTCTCACTCGCACTCTCTACAGACAAGTACTTAAAGCATCTTTTGATTCCTCTGCATTGATTCAGCAGAACTGGGTCCAATGTTTTGGTGCTTAAACAAGGTCATGTACAGTGTCTAAGCTCAAGCAGACAAGTGTTATGTGTAAAACAGGGGTGATAGAGAGTGGAAAAGTCTTACTTAGTTTCAGTAACAAAACATTAACAGTTGGATTTCCTGAAGATCAGGTAATTGCACGCATCCACAAGATATGGTAGAATTAAAATGTGTTTATTTCACAGATATCCTCCACTCCTCTACATCCTTTCCTTCTCTCCTTCTCTTTTATCCATCCCCTCCTTCATTTCTTGCTCTGCGGTCCACTCTTGCACTGATGGCAACGGCACCTTCAATAATTCACCTACTCTCAGAACAGGTTGTGTTTGCATTACAGGGGGCTCTGGGCAAGAATAGAGAGGGCATCCAAGAAAGATTAAAAACACAGACAAATGAAGAATGAAGCTGAAATCGAATAAGACTAAGTGGAGAGACAGGATGTGGAAAGGAAGTGTGGAAAACCTGTTGTGAGTAATAATGATGTGGGAAACCAAAAGCATGAAAAACCGGGAAATTGTTTTAGAGTCTGTGCTCCCACATGTGCGCACTTCTTGTGGATTACTAACAAATGAGAACGAGTAAAATAATGAAAAATAGTAGGTGGACATGGTTCTATCAAGGATGCATAGGGAAAGACTCACTGTGTAGTAGAAGATTAGATATGAATTGTAGGAGTGTGAGTCTTGTCTCAGCAGTAAGTACAGCTCACCATGATACTTTACTGTTGCTACTTTTCTGTGCCTCACTCTATAAGTACAAAGAAGAATTCTGGGACAACATGTACTTCAGGAGTTGATGAGTAACTTTGCTCGGACACTTTTTGAAGCAACAGGTACCCAATCAAGTATCATGTACATACTGTAGAAAACAAACAGGTGAAGCTCATCTTACATCTGTGTATGCTTTTGACTAGAGCTTGTGAGTAAAACCAGCTGTAAAATCTTCTTTAATAGCTTTGTTAAAAAGTTCAGTGAAGATAAGGTTGCGCCATTCTCCTTCCTACGTCAGACTCTCCCAGAGTGGTTTGTTCCTTTTGTTTCTTCCCATTTCTCCATGCCTCTGCCGATCTCGCACTGTGTCTCTGGGGGAGCCTTTCTTCTTTTAGCTGCTCTGTATATGGCCCTGCCCTTTTCAATGTCACTCTGTGTCTTCTGCTTTTTTAATGTGAGGCTTTCACTGTGCCTTTTATCCTTTACCTCCGTCTTTATAAGTCTGATCCAACTCTATATTGAATAGCATTATTCTAGTAAGTTTCATCAAATTTTTTCAAAAATATTAAAATATATTTCCAAAAGTACATTGGGTTTCTTTAGAGCTAATTAACATTAAGTTTTAACGTTAAGACCTTAATCACAAATGATGGATGTTTAGAGAGAATTTTCTGAAGTAACGTGCACTTACAGCCACAACAGTGATTGAGTTATAATTACCTAAAAAGCATTGAAATTGTTTCTCTTCGACTTTTCATTCATTAGGGGAAGCAGCTGAAAGTCTTCAACAAATGAATGCGCGATAAAATCAAACCAAAAATATCATAGACAGTTGCATGCAATGACTAATGGCAATGGAGACTTAAACCAATTTAATCAACCCTAACGTCAGTCTAAGGAGAATAGTATATAATGAACTGCCCATAGACCTGAACCGTGAAATACATTCAATCCAGCGATGAAGTAGATATGAAGCCATAAACAAGCAAACCCACCTTCTCTAGAGTGTATTCCTGAATGGATGAAAATTTAAAAATGTTGGAAAGGACTAGAAATAATTACTCTTTTATAAGTCCGTCCCATTTAAGCACTACCTATCTACCTATTTAGCTAAGGAGATAGTGGTTAACGTATCATCATGACCTTGATGAGAAACCCGAAAGGACCAGCAAAATACAAAGTATGGTTCACCCTATATTCATGATCAAGTTTAAGAGGCTTTAGTACAATAGTTGTAACTGAAGTAGTAGTGAAAACAGTTGTGTTTGTGTCCTCCTAATGAGGACTCGTGTCTCCATCCACCCACCACCATCATATATATTCAGTACGGCACCTTTCCTCTCAAAGCACCCTCACTGTGGCCTCATTTCCTGAGGTAGCCGACCTGTCTTCTGGCTCCCCAGTATGAGCTCTCCACAGTGCTTTTCCAAACCTCCCCATGACAGCGCGCACCATGTCCTATATATGCAGTAAGTGGAGAGGTGGGTGGATGTTTGCCACTGAATCGGCAAATGGTAGCAAGAAGATGACAGGAGGAGAGGGGTTTAAAAAGACGGATAGAGGAAGAAGTTATATCTGCTCAAAGGAAAATGTTAGTGATGGAATGAAGAGCAGGGTTTAGGATGGAAAGAGGATGTAGAAAATGGGTACATTTGATTGGACGGTCGCTATAAGGACAGAGGATCAGAGAGCAGCGAAGGAGGGAAGAGGGGAAGATGACAAGAACATCTTCTTTGACAGGTACAGGTTTAGTTGCTGGGTAAAGACAGAATAAGACAGGAAAAAGAGAAGAAGGATGTGGATGGGTGGCAGGTAAATTGCTATTCTGACAACATAGGGACTTCTCAACAAATCCAGAAGATTATAGGCCTTTGCGAGTTTAAGGGCGAACCGGATACAATTTTCAACATTTAAAGAGCTGGGGATTGCAGGGCCAGCGGTTGGCACCAAGAGAGAAGGTTTAAGAAAGTCAGTGGGATTGAGACGGCAGAAGAGAGGATGCGAGATCTCCAAGCAGCATGAATCGCTAAATTATTGAGGCCAGACGCGTGTAGGGGCTCTAGATAGATTCCAGTGTTGATCCCTTCTGACTGTCAGAAAGTTTAGTTGGACATGACTGACACATGCAGCTGCGGTTGTTTTGTTGTTATTCGGGGTTTGGGGCGTATACCACAAGGGGAAAGTGGAAACACATGAGGGAAGAGTGGATTCAAAATGTGGCTTTTTTTTCACCCTCTCTTTGAAATGAATGATGAGATTTTCTGAGCTTATTGTTTTACATAGAAATTGTACATCAATATTTGTCTTTATGCACACAGTGTGAAACCTCGCTATTATCGTGGTTGGAGTCAACAGTATGGGAAATATTTTAGAGTGCTCTGAAGACTATTTAAACATAATGTCATTTTTTATGCCTATTTTAAAAATCTATACCTGAAGAAGGTGCATGTAATGTATGATTTATGGAACAACTGGGTTTGCAAAACCACAAGAAGAATCCCCCAAAGGACACATTAAAAAAGGACGCGCCTCCTTTTCCCATTGTATTTTCCAATACAGTAGTTGAATAGTTTTAAATAAAAGTGAATGAGAAAGTGCAGAAGAGAAAGACCGCTGAGGTAAGAATGGGGGAAGTGCAAATAAAAGGCAGAATGTAAGCCATGTTCTCGCCACTGTTCACAACTGTCCTGTCGCCTTCATGAATAAGTTAGACACCAAATGCTCTCAAATGCATGCACGCGTAAAGTCATTTCCACACATGCAGCGACAAACTGCACACATTAGAGCCAGTCTCAAGGCACTAAGCCAAATCATATGCAGGTAAAACACATCTACCTAATGGTGCTATTTTACATTCTCAACTGAATTAAACGATACAAGTGTCGATTCAACTGCTGTGTGATATTGTCTGACAGCGACACAGAGGAGATTAGTGAAGGCTGACGGACATTTTTTTTTGTCCCCACAGGGCACCCACGTAGTTCCGTTTTACTCTGGACCTCTTTCATACAATGACACTCAGCTCATTTGTGTGTGTATTTGTTTGACACTGACTAAACCATCCCGCTACAGAGAGATGAGAGTGGGTGAGAGCGAGGTAATAATCTGGAGTTCAGTAAGAGGTGAATGCATGAGAGCCGTGCTGTATCTGCATGTGAAGGTTGTATGTGGGCTTCTGTGTGTGAAGATGTAATTAACATGAACAGAACATTTGAAGTGAAAAAGACTAGAGTGCAGAAGGAGGGTTGCGTGATGAAGGGTAAGATAAATTTTGCTGCTACACAACAGTGGGGTCCTCTGTGTTTTATGCAGACACATGCAAATAGAGCCTGCTGTGTTTAATTCTCATCAACATTAATTTTAAGTGAGTCTGAGTTATGTTTTTTTACAGCATGAACTGCAAAAAGCGTGCATAATAAAGAGAAAATGTAAAACACAAATGGCATTTGTTGGTCGTGGACATAGTTTTGAATCAAAGATTATATAGAATAATGATGTTTCTGAAACTGGCTTGTCTCATATGAGCTGATATTTGTGTCACTAACTGAAACTGAATATGTTGTATTTTGAAGTGCTTAAACTGAAGCTGAATTGCTCAAGTTGTATAAATGCTTTTTTTATAAAAAGAATCTAAAACCAAATGCAGTGGTTTGTAAATGAACTGCAGTAAATTGAAAATGAGTTTATATTTTGAAATTGAATTAATTTGCTTTGGAACTCTTTTTCCGAATTGAAAATTCAGTTCTCCAATACTCTCGCTCTTAGTGTGGTATTTACAGTGAGACTTTTTCTAAACCTGCCCATCCACTCCAGTGACAACAGGTGGGGCACATTCACCTGCCCCAATATAGTTCACCTAATGTAGGCTAACGTTACACATCACAGTAGCACAGTTCTCTAAATCTGGGCTCAATATCTAAGGCTCTCTCCAAGACCCGGATGTGCAGCTTAGAAAATTGAATGAAATCAATTTCAAAATATGAATTCATTTTTAATTTTCTGCAATTCATTTACAAACCAATGCATGTGATTTCAGGTTACCCTTTTAAAATTCAGTTTTTAAAAAGCATTCATTCAACTTGAGCAGATTCAGATTCAGTTTGAGCACTTTAAATTCAAATATCAGTCCATAGTCTCACCTCAGTTTGTGTGACATAGAGATTTCTAAGTCTTTTTATTAATGTATAGTATATGGCCAGGACTTTGCCACTTGAAGGTTTTGCAATGTGGCTGTCTTAAATAAAAACCCTCATAGTTAACACAAACATAAATTATAAAAAGAATGCACATATCTTAGGAATAACATAAATATTTCCTCAGAAACACAGATATTTTTCTATGTATCTGTGACTCTCCAAAACATCAGGAATACATTTGATCAAAAACATTTCATTAGGGCTGTTGTGCTCCCACTTTTAATAAAACCGAACCCGTTTAATTATATAACAAGCTTCCTGTCCTGGTTAAATATTGAGCATAGCCTTCTGGTCTGCATGTCTGTCCTCATCTCTGCTCATGAGTTTGAGGTGCTCAGTAGAAGTGCCTGTCTCACCACTCTCAAGCCCCTGCCCAACTTGACCTGCAGCCAGTGCCCACCCTGCACTCACAGTGTAACTAGTGGGTAGCAGGTAATAAATGAGACCCCCCTCAGGACATGATGCTGTAAACACTTTCATCCTTTGGCCCCAGGTAGCAGGACCAGTGTAAACCATGGCCAACATATCTCTGCGGTTATAGGTCTATGGCTCCGCTGCTGACCCAGAGGTTAATAGAATTGTTGCCGGCCTGTAATATCAAGGCGATTGTGAAGAAAGAATAGGAAAGGGAGTAGAGAGGAAAAGGAAAGATAGGGAGAAAAAAGAGAAAATGGCAAAGAGGGAGGGCTGAAGCATATAGTGGGACAGACGGAGCTAAATAATCAGTACCTAAACTAGGAACTTTCATGTGGTGTGGCTGTACTCTCAGTGTGACTCCTGAGATGTTAGGGCTGCTCTCACTACACTGCAACAAAATGAGCCTGTTAGCACCACAGGAAAAGGGTAACACAAAAAAATGATTAAAGCACCATGAGAAGTGAAGTGTTAGCAGATTACAAACTGACAGACAAGAGACACAGGGTGGGATGACGAATCAAATTATATTACAGAGCAGCTGTCATCTATCTTTATTATTAACCAAATATGGAGGGTTAGGCTGTGCAAAAAGGTTCAAAATAACACTTACAAACTCTGATTGACATCACTCATGATAATTGTTTTACTATCTTTAATACTAGATGTAACAATACAGATAAACATACTTCTGTTTAGATTTTATCAAATACAAAATCCCACCCACATAATACTCCATTAGGCAAATTTAAACTGTATGAATTAAAAACAACTTTCATGCTTCTTAATCAAGGTTAGTTGTTCCATTAATTGTTGAATCGCTCAAATGGATGATATGAAGATCTGTAGTTCTGTACAGTAAGAAGTCTGTTTGAAACCTGCACTTGTAAAGATGAAAAACATTGTGATAAAGTGTAGGCAGAGCATCCTACTGTAGATGTCTCTTTGTGGGAGGTAAAGGACTATCAGCACATCTTGGTTAATGCTTTAGTCTCATCCTATCATCATCTCCCATCCCTCCCGCCTTTCCTCTCCTCGTTGCCCCAGAGCCACCAATAAATTATGAATGCTTATTAGAAAAGGGCAATATTCAGCATCCAAAATAAACTCGACTGTGAGAGACATAAAAGAGACAAACAAAAAAGTGCTGACGTAAATAGAAGGAGAGTTAAAGTCACCAGGGAGCTAGTGGCCAGGACGGTAAACGTGGAAATGTTGTCTTTCTAGGTCAGTGGCTTTCAACCTCTGCAACGTAGCGAGCTAATGCAGCAGGACGGCTCTGAGCATTAATAAGATCCTCAAATGTTGTTCGTTCATATTCACACACAGACTGAATTCCCAGGCTAGCATTCTTCCTCAGGCAATATCTTCAAAGTTATGTTAAATTTAAGTGCAATTAAGGCATATTAAACTTTTTCACTTTTTGTATCTCGCATAGAGCTTTGTTCTGTGGCTAGTGGCAAGGCCCCAGCTCCCCCACTGCTGCTTTTAGGGAATCACTTAAAGATATAAAACAGTCTTAAGCATAACCATTGATTAAAGTTCATTACATTTCCTGCTAACACGCTGATAATGAAGCATCATATTGCAGTCTAATGCTGTCTAGGTGTCGTCTGCAGTAGCAGCTAATGGTTTTGTGTGACTTTGTCAATCAATCAATAATTTGGTGTCCCTGTGAACTGAGTATGATACAGCACAAAAAAGATGAAGAGACACGCTTTCTGGTACAAATTGTTTTTATTGACGTTGGAATCGTCAAGTTCTTCAGATGACAAATTGTATTCTCTAAGGCTGTCTGTTTAAAATCCTAGCGCTTTTATGGGACACAGAAAGTTGAGATTTTGAGGCTGTTTACATGACACCAAAACACAAACGCGACCCTGTGGCTTGTGGCTCATTGGTACACTTATCCGATGAAAAACACTGTAGTATGTCTGCCAAGTAATTTAGGGGGCTTTGCTAATGCTAGAGCAGGGGTTTCCAACCTTTTTTCCTCAGAGAGCTACTTATACAAAATGAAACAGGCAGAGGGCTACCTGACTCGCCAAGATAGAACTGCTCCACAGAACATAGTCTGCTCCACAGTACCATCTGGGAGGGCACCCGTTGAAAGCGTTTGCAAAATGACCAGAACGTTAAATGAATGCTTGTTCATTGATTGGATTTATCAACCTCCGTTTTATCCAATCAGAGCAGCGCCTTGTTGTTTATGTTCATTACAGTAAATGTCTTCAAACTTAAAACATGGCCAGACCTGTCAGGGCTGCCACATTATTAGACACAACAAGCTGGTAAGGCCAGGTTCGAACCTTGAATACCTTACTTGGAGCAGCTCAAGATTGATTTGGGTGGATTTGTAAACTCACAAATCCCACAAGATTCCAGCTGCAGCACAAGGTTAGTTTTAGTAGATTATTTCAAAATATTGGTTGGGACCATAGTGGAAAGTGTTACTCTTGCAGAACATGAAGATTAACGTTCATAATAAGCAGATAAACACCCAGGAATGCTATATGCATACTGGACACAAGACATGTATGTGGTTTTCCATCTTCTTGTGATGCTAATTTGCACACTATCCATTTGCTGAGACTGACACGAGATGCAAGCTTTTTGACAGCCTATCAAAACTCATACAAGTACAATCGATAGCACACTGCAGCAAGAGAAACAGTGACGGATCTACAAGTCCCTGCTGAGCCAGCAAACTGTTGCAGTGGGAAGAAAAGTGAGGCCGCCGCACAAACACTTCCCACTTGCCAAAGAAACAGGCACACTCGCAGCTTTGCAGGTTCACATACACATGCATTTTTTTCACATTAGCACTCTTTCTTACACACACAAACGAGTGCTAACACCTGCACAAAGAGTCATAGTCAAGCTCTGACACAAACATACACACACTTCTAAATAGACCTTGGAGGCGGCTACAGTAAATGAAGCTCACAGCCATAAAGCGCTGACATCAATCAGGCAACGCTCACACCGTTCAGCTCCCGATGGACACCGAGTCGCATCTGTCTGCTCGAGCAAGTGCTAAACAATTCAAAAAAAAATGAGAGAAAGCAGTTTCTGCATGTTTGTACACTACTAGAATAGTTGGCTATATTCCAACACTTCCTTATAGCAGTGGTAACAGGAAAAGTGCAAATTGTAAAACAATTTGTTCTTCCTGAATAACTCCTGATGGATGCAGATTTACCAACATGAAACAGTTGCTCTACAGGTACGCACAGCTGAGCACTACCTTTACAAACACCGCATGGGAAATGTTGGGCCTGTGAACGCCGCTAGATAACATTCTCACATAGCGCTGGGACTTTTGCTCCCTCAGCAGTGACTAAAAGGCAACTTTGCACAGAAGACACTAAAAAAAATTACTTCTGTGTGAGGAAAGATGTTTTTTTTCTGGCTTAATAAACTCCAGACTACACTACCACCACTGCTCAGATCTGATGAGAATTTGTGACAGAGCCCATGAGGCACACATGCATAAATTCTCTATTCCAATCAGCATATTACATTATTTTAAACAGAAATGAATGAGGACTAGTATGAATGAGGGCAAACTAGAGCCTCTGTAACTCAATCAGAAAAGTCAGAGAAAACAAAAAAACTATTTAAAAAGCGACCATGCATTTCCAATACTGCTGCATCTTCTGCAAAAGATGTAATCTGTAATGAGCCTAGCCACACGGATGTACAGGAATCCTGGCTTTATCAAAAACAGATCAAGACAAACCTCGACGTATATAAAAAGATGATCCCAGATAAGCAATGTGATGCTATAAAATTGATGTAAACCCTATTTTATTGTAAGGCTATATTTGACATATCCTATAAAAACTGAAAGTGCTTGTGTTAGGTTGTTGAAATCACTTTGTGTACTCGCTGACCTTATCCAGCACTGTCATCTTTGTCAAAACTAGAACAGAAATAGAATATCTATGTCATGATCAGCTCAAAAACATAGATATATAGAATACAAAAATCAATGACAGTGTATCGTGTTACAGCTTGATTGGTCAGTGACTACTTGTACTTGAAACGTATACATGCTGAGCGATGTTACAGTGTGACAGCAGGCCCTGCTATTGCTTATGACAACAAGCACTCTACGCCACAGCGACTAAACAGACCTCATTTTATATGGCTGCCACACAGCTTTATATGTCAAAATCAAAGACAATCAGAGCTGACAGATCCTTTTGTGTGTTTACCTTGCCCAAAGGGACAGTGTGCATATCTGTCCAAGCGCCTGTAGCTGAAAGAAAGTGAACCTCTGCGGAACCTACGGTAATAAGCCTCAAGAGGTAACAGTTGTATGTCCTAAAAAGTATTTTGTGTACGGCCTTTTTAAAGCTTTCATTTTGAAACTGTTTTGTTAGCAGCTAAAACAGGAGATACTCTAAACTCTAAAGATGACTTTGATTTTGTCCTCTTTCCTCATGCATTCATATTTCTGCCATGAAGATTTATATCCACCTGTAAGTGGAATTGAATTAGATTTACACTAGGTGGGTTCCCCTTCACTATATTTCTGGATGTTTTCCAGCAGCCTTCGGTGACTTTCGAAGAATTAATACCTCCCTTTCAAGTTAATTTGCTGTCGATCCACCCCTAAGCTATTCTCACAGTACTTTAAATGTCAGTTATTATAGAGGCTCTTATTAGCATGTGGTAGTGACACAGACTGTATGTGGCACAGAGAAGCCCTTAATTAAGGCTACGGGCTAATAATTGAACAAATTAACACTGGGACTGTAATAAAGCTCAGTCAAGCCACGCTAATAAAGTAGCATGTGCTTTGATGTAGAGTGCTATTAGTCATCCATTAGTAAATATCATATTCTTACCATAAACTCCTTGGGCCCAGGCATATGAGCAGATGCAGAAAAATAACAGAATCCAGAAAAACTCCATGTTCAGCTCAGTTGCATCATAACCTAAGAGAGGACACACACAAAAACAAGTGAAGACAGTGCCATGCTGATGATAAAGAATAATTTTTTTCCTGTCAGTAGATTTCTCTTTAAATGCGTCTCCTCCAACCTTTTAAGCCTTGACAATAAAATTACAGAGCAATTTAGTCCCAGCACAAGGCCTACAGTATCATTTCATTCAACTTAAAGGGCAGGTAATTCAATCACAAATTGTGGATTAGAGAAAGCTTACAAGCGGAGCTATGCGTTTGAGAGATTGACAGGATTGGACTTGTCTATCTGTGACAAAAGCGTGACAAACTCTCTATTTGCTGCTTGAATCTGGAGCAGGTGTGTAGAGAGTAAGGACAGGGCAAAACACACGGGATTAGATTGAGTATTCATGGTGGATTAGGTGGTACAAGCGAGGTTATGCACTTGAGACCCTCACCCCCTCCACAGACAACTTTGCTTGATCAATACATTATTTCAAAGGTTTAACTGTGTTGTGTTGCACATTAAATACCATCAATCAAAGTGATTGTGAGATTATAACTACCTAATCTGTGTAAAAGCACAGGAAACCAGCCGTGTTTTTCAGAAGTTAATGGAGCCTCTGTCTGACTTGTTATGACCTAACATGAGGTCTCCTCTTCAGGTGCCTCTGGCCACACACTCCTGTTAACGGGTGCACTATGGGCACAGACTTTGGCCAAAGTTTCATTAAAGGATCAACGATAATTTTAAACAGAGAATTTACTTAATGTACTTTACTTTAACTTGATTATAGTGGAAAAGATCTGGAAGTCACACATTGTATCATATATTAGATTGTCAAAATTTCTTATTTTATACGTTAGCACGTGGTAACTCCAGAACTAATATTGCTCATAGGAAAAAAATCTCAATACTTTGTTCAGATGACTATCTATGGATAAATGTGGGAAAACTGTAAAAGTCGTATTGTAATGGACATAAGGAGCAAGAGGAGGATTAAGTTTTATTTGTATGCACCATATGCCAACACGCCCGATAGTTTGTCCCTGAAAGAACAGTCAAATGTGGGCAACATGGACAGGTTTGCGTTAAGTCCGTGTACCTTTCTCCCGGGTCCCGATCTTCTGGTCAGTGCTGAAGCCGCGCAGTGCGCACTGCTCCCGCTTCACCAAACAGGATTCCTCTGCTCTCCTCCGCGCCTCACCGTCACAGTGTGATTTAAAAACAAAAGTTATATATCCTCCTTTAGGTCCCGTATAAGCTTTGTAATGTCCGTTGAGAAAGACAGAGTTTGTGAACCGCTCAATGTGTGTCCTTTGTGTTAAACTTTTATTTTACGCGCGGAGAGATTCCGCGGTTCGAGACTCTCTTTTCCAAAGGATAAAGATAAAAATAACTCTTTAACCTCAAAACCTAAAACCAGTGAAAGCCATCCTGCACCCCTTGGTGGATTTACACTCTTTGTTGTGTCTCTCTTTTCTCTCAGCCCCGGACCGGAATCAGTCCTCTATAGTGAAACACCACCGTTAACACAATCATGTGCTATGAATACGAGCCTCCCCTTTCCCTCCGCTCGTTCAATCAGCGCTGTGTCTGTGGACTCCAAGTGATTGTGGCCAAGTGGAATATGTGCGCACAGACTGAGAACGACCGCCCCTGTCTGTGAACAGAGAGAGAGCGGAGTAGAGATAGAGGGAGGAGGAGACGGGCACACAGAAATACGCGCTCGGGCTTCAGCGTTTGGCGCTGAAACGGTTGTAGATGGAGCAGTGCAGCTTCGTACTTTCAACACTTGGCAATCCTAAAAATACGGGACAAGTTAAACATTATGGCAGTGAAGAAGTCTTTTTAAGTGAGTACGGCATAACTTAAATTTCATTGTCAGTTTTGTACATGTTACGTCCCTATTTGATCTTTTTAACAACTGCATGCAGTCACGTGGCTCTAGAAGTTCAAGCACCCGGGCCACCGACTGACAAAATTCCACTTTCTCTAAGCACACAGGTTCCATTTGAATTGCCCCTCCTTGCGCAACAGGATGTCGTGAAGTGCCAAGAGTGCCAGCGCTGTGTTCTGGACTTCTTTTATCTCTTTTGTCGAGCCTTGTGTGGACTTTGCAACACCGACTCACGCCAAGCTGCCAATTAAAGCTGCGATAGTTTATCTAATGCCTAATGGAGCAGCCCTTAACTGCACCTCCCCATCCCTCTAGACCAATTATTTATGACAGGCAAAATAGACTGCTGAACCCCCACGCGCACAGCCTTAAAACTTGTGGCGCTTACAATGCATCAACAATTTCTTTTTTACTCACAAACATTGGACTCGAGCTGCCTGGGGTGCTGTTAACACTGTAACCACCAGAGGGCGTGTTTGAGCTCGTTCTTTGACGTGCAGGTGCAGTGTGAGTTATCTGGCCTGGTACTTATGTGTCAAGTAGAATGAAGCAGACACAGTAGATATGAGGGAGCCTCGTTATGAGTTGGAATACAACATGACATTGAAAAATGAAGTTGATATGATTAATACATCCAAGGATAGGTTTAACAGTGCGCATTAGGTATTTCACAGAGAGCATGAAGGTCAGCTGCACAATTAACCGTCACAGTAACTTCACATTTCACACGTGAGCTTTGAATTTAATTTAAAATATTATCTATTATATTGCTAGCTGCACATATTATCAGTCACGTTGTTATGGCTGTGTGGTGTATATGAGTCAACTGAGCAAAATGTTAGGTGTTAACACTATTAGTACATTTTGTCTGTAAAACACTTGATTTATTCTGTGCAATTTCTGATCTGGGTACACATAACTCAGAGTTTATTTAATTTTGCGTATTAACTGCACTATGGTTTATAATCAAGTATGGGATGTTATATTAATCTAGAAGAATATTAATAGAAAAGAGAAAACATAATGTCAGAGTGTATGGTTTAAAACATGATTAGTTTAATGCACACACACACATACAGTAAAGATCTGGTTAAAGATAAGAACATGGATGCCTGGGTACCAAAGAGGTCACAAGGAAACTAGGAAAAAGATTAAAAGAAAGGAGGCTCCATTGGAAGGAGGGGGTTTCTGCCCCCCCTGAAGAGTGGTTGTAAATTGAAACTGTCATGTGAAAACTGTATAATAGGGATAGTCTACTCGGGCCGTTTGTTGTTACAATAAAGACTCTATGGCATGGAATTGGTTGTGTGTTCATGAGTTGTTGCATACAATCGTGCTAAAGGCTGAGGGGTCAGAATCAGACACAACATTATATGTATAGAATTCAACAATTTATAGTAGCTACTTGTAACCTTGAAACTGAGATTGTATGGTGGAATAAAGAGTGTTTGTGGAATGAGTGTTATTCATACTCTGTAGAGAAGTTCTCTAATTTTGTTGTATATTTTCCTACAATGACAATGAAGATTCTATTCTAGTCTTATTCTATTCAACAGTGTGACTGTGTTGAATAAAGACTTTCCATCACTCGAAGTCAAATAGGCTCATCTGATTTATTTTCTGTAACTTATATACTTGCCATATAGCCTATAATAATATGTATTAACATGCAATTTTTACTCATTATATTGAAAGATAAAGGTGACAATAGCTTAGAAATACCCTTATATCCACGTCAGTGCAGAACAGCAGGCTGGACACTGTAATGTGAGAAACAAATGTCAATCTGTCTCACCTATAGGCTGCTAATGCTTTGATGTTTAATCATAGGGAGTAAAAGATTTTACAACTGATGTAAAATATTTTGTTTAATTTTTAATTTGTTTATTAAGTTTGAAGAACCAGGCTATTTAAATCAGAGCTTTCCTCAAATGTAACTAAGATATTATGTTTATTGATTTTTGATGTTGTACAGCACTTTGGTCAATCTGTGGTTGTTGTAAGGTGCTATAGAAATAAACAAATGATTGATTGATTGATTGATTGATTGATTGATTGATTGATTGATTGATTGATTGATTGATTGATTGATTGATTGTTATTCAGTTATTAAAATGAATAGTTCATACAAACATTTAGTTAATAATACACCAAATCCTGTGACCTGAATTAAGAATGTGCCTCTCCCCTTATACCTCCTCGTGGATGCCCCTTATGCTGGCCTACAGCCAGCAGATCTTGGCATGTCATGCAGGGAGTACATCAATGCTGCTTAAGGCAATGAATCTCTAAGACACCGTGTTGTTGGAGGAACCTTGGGTGGCAGCCACACACCAACACCAGTGTGCAGGCATCCATGCATTAGCCCTTTTGGTGACCCTCTATGTGGCCCTCTGTAACCGAACCCTGACCCTAACCTCATTCTGACCTAATAACTTCTAATAAGACCTTCTTCTAAACAGGAAGACTAGCCAACCTCTATGAGCCAATAAAAAGTGAACACACAATAAAAACAGACATGCATATGCAAAATTTTCTTATTGGTGTTTGCTCAGAAACCTCCAGTTATCATTTAGCCCCTGTAAAAAAAAAAAAGAACAAAAAAAGAACACCACACAAGGTAATTAAAAGTTAATACCTATAACTAAAGTTAATGTTTATGATTATTTCTAATTTCTGCACTGAGTCTAGTTATGCGTTATACAGTAACTTTGGAGCAGATTGTTATTTTGGCAGCCCATCAGAGCACTGCAGAGTGTAATGTTATCTGAGGTGCTTGGTTAAATTTTTTCTGGTATCATGCTCAGTAATTGATGTTCCCATCAGTGTAATTCAATCACAGCTCAAAGTGCTGCATATCAGCACCAAGCACTTCCCTACATAGAAACAGCTAAACAGAAAAGATACACTAGAGACTGGCAATAATTTCATTGTTTGTCCATGTGTGTGTGGCTGACAGCAATCATAGCTGACAATCATAGCTGACAGTTGGCAAAAGGTAATCATTTTTTTGAGTTAAATGGAGATGTGATAACAAGGATCAAACGTGACACCTCAACATGTCAGTGGACAGACAATAAAGCGCTGTCCTGAGTGGTTTCTACTTCCCACAGAGAGATTAAAGAGTGACAGATGACATCAGATAAATCCATGCTGCCCTTGGACAGGCCCAAAGAGAGGGCTGTGTGAGTTACTGTAACAAATTAAACAATTAGCAACTGTTACAAAGAGCCTAAGTACACTTATAAAACATTGTTAATTGCTGCTATGTATAATTGCATTGGCTTGTTCATCCAATCAGCATCATCCACCAGAAAAGCAGCCAATGCAGGCTATATACTGGTCTCATATCGACACTACACTACAGTAAAGAGGACTTTGATTTGACTTTTATGCTTAGAGGAACAATGTGGCTTGAGGAGAGTTGCTATTTTATTGTATTCAATTGACACATGTGTATCTTACATAAGGTCTTTGTAACTCCATTAAACTTCTAGCAAGCCAAAGAAACCAGAAAGAATGAGACAAAAGGTAATGATTTATCAGAAAATACATAGCTTCATAATCATTCATTTATGTACATTCAAGGTGGTTTTGGTGGTTCCTGCCGAATAGTTGGAGGAATGCTGCTGTCCATGAGCTGCTCTCTGAGCTTCAGAAGAACTGGGCACCAACACAACCAGAGCCAACACCAGCAGCGGAGCAGGATTCATCTTAAGTTTGTTCTTGTTTCTCTTGCTTCTGGAGTAAATAAAAGAATGAATAATCTCTCTTACATAGACACAGTGAACCTGACTGACCAGATATATGTAACTTGGCACGCTACCATCTCACCACATATCTTCTATAAACAAGTTTAAAGCAGTGATTCCTTTACTTAGTGCAATCTGTCAAAGACAATGACTTTAATAACAGAATAAATATAATCGATTAGACACATAATATGTCATGTGCATTTGCAGACACGAGTACATGCTTCTGAAATGTTAAAAGTCCATATTCAGTGGTTGGCATTTTATGAGATACTGACAACATACTGTATATGCCAGTCTTAAAATAGTGCTATGAACACAACATGGCTATGACATGATCTTAACACCACCTGCTGTGCATATCATGTTTAATTTCCCATCGCCTTTCCAGTCATAATTACAAAACTAATCTGCTCCAAGACTTTTAACACCATTAATTCCATTTGGCAAGTCACAACTGCAACATTGTTTAATTTTAATTTGTTTTGTAGAAGACTGGCACTAATCCCCATTACACTGCATTGTTCGTTGCATATTCCTCTAGAGCAGCATTAAATTGGCAGTCATCTTAAAAACTGAATCATTTTGGAGATATACTTTTATGATTTACTGAGAGCATACTCCATTGGGTAATTAGAAAGAAGCACACTTTGTACAAACACGTTTCCTGGTGTTGTCCGGTTGCTTTAACTGCAATATTGTTTCCCTTTAGTGTTAGACAAGTTGATTTATAGTTCATTTGCGCCTAGGTACACAGCTCAAACATAAACAGTTAACTAAGAAATATGGTATATAGTAGATTAAGTGTGCAACAGACAAAGGAAGCATCGCTGTCCACTATTGTTTGACACCATCTGTTCTGTGTCAGCCTCTTCGTAGACACGTCTGTGGCTCTTATTCCCTCACACACTCACATGTCCAAAGAAAGGGTCATTTTTCACCGGGTAATTGGCGGCAAGGCACATTGCCCTTGGGACTCGATAATTCATAACCTCCTCCCATCTGATATTGGAATGTGGATAGAAATGGGCTGAGACAGAGGCCAGTGTGTGGAGAGGAGGTGGCAGCATCATTAGAGGGAAGAGGTAATGGCTCTTATTGATTCCACCCTGCCGGGCCCCCTCACCGTTTCATGTTTAAAACAACACTGATCCTCATTACGCAGGCAACCGCCACCCCCGCCGCAGCCCTTTGGAGCAAGAAAGGAAAAGGTGAAACAGACCAAAAAAAAAAAAACAAAAAAAGAGGGAAGAGTATTGAAAGTGTGCGCACAGCTTGTGTTTCTTAATGCCTCGGCTTGAGTGGAATAAGTAATTACTGTCATCTTTAATGCTGTATTACTTGTTTAAACCTCTTTTTCTCTTTCTCCACTCTTCCCCAACACCCTGCAGTGTGTATTAAGGCTAAAGAAATTACTTAAATACCCACTGCTTGGATCTGTCGAATTATTCTCAGCACTATTATCCTCTCTTTGCCGCTAACACAAAGCTCTGTCTTCATGTTTGGCCACAGGCGAGCACTATCATTACCGCAACGCTGGTACCCAATGTCTCAATTTCTCCCCCCTCACTTTGACTCTTAAGTTATTACTCAGGATAATTTGCTGCATCAAATTGATCCAAACCCAGAAAGTAAATACCCTTTTAAAACCTGTATCCTATAAATGGATTGCATTTATATAGCGCTTTTTTTTTACCCCTCTCGAGGACCCAAAGCACTTTACATGATGCTTCCAGTCACACACATTCACACACTTAGGGCACACAGCGCTCACAGACTTCTCCGATCAACACCAAATTCACCTCCACAATCGCACACATTCAAAACGGGTGAAGGGTTTTGCCGGGAATCAAACCGCCAACCTTCTGGTTATAAGACAACCGCTCTACCATCTGAGCTGCTTTGCCCCAAGCTCATGTACAAGCTCATGTAAAGACAAGTAATTTCATTTTGGTTGTTTATTGTGTCAGCGGTCACGTCAGCTGGCACTTGGATAAGCTATGTAAATGTCATTCCAATTTATGGATCATTTCTGTACATGAAATCAAAAAAGAATACATCTGAAGTCTTCTCATTGTATGTAAAAAATAAAAAAAGCTTCTAGCCAGAGCATTTGCATACATATTAGGTTTATCCTGCTACTTCAAGCTTAAAGTAAGTGTCAATCTCTCGCTACAAGTAAAAGTCCTACAGAGGAATAATACAGTTATTTCTGCTGTCAATAACTTGTTAATAAGACACTGACAGCTGGAGTTTCCCACTTTGGTATCTAGAACTTGAATGAGCCGCTGCTTGCTGAGTTAACCTGTGTAGGTTTTACACCTTGTTGCGGCTGCAAAGTGATGTTCAGAAGACCCCAAGATTTTGACTCATTTAGGATCTTTTAGGGTTCATTTCCACAAGGTAATAAAATGTGCAAATTTACTTCAAATTGTTTCACTTGAGTGCTTTGTAAAGTGGCTTCATTTGCACGTTCATTTTTTTTTTCACAGTTTTTCTGTCACTATCTTAGATTTCTTATCATGCAGTGCTAACAGGCAGCCACTGTATAAATGTCTCATTTAGCAATTAACCAGTAACAGAGAAAAATCTCACACATGCCGATGACTCCTTTTGTCACAAGAACTACATCTTCTTAGTTCTGATACCTGTTAATTCCTGAATAAAAGATCTCAAAGGCCACATCTGCTTCGCCAAATTACCTTTCTTTTCAGAGTGACAGCAACCACCCCACTACAACAGACCTCCTGCTTTGGCCTTGACCTCAGCCTTGTCTTTCATTGACAATAAACAAGCAGTGAACACTTGGTACTCATTTTCAAATACAGGTATGTGCAAACCTTTATTGTCCATACAGGCCTGTTAGCAGGAGTACTCTGTTCACCGTGGAGGGAGAATGTTAAAGAGATAATACTTGTCACGGAACAAGCCGAGGGCCAGCTCAGGTTTTAGAAGTCATGACAAAGTATGAACCAAAATTTGGGCAACACTTAACAACCATTTTAAAACCAAGACCATGATATGGTAGAAACTGTTTAACAAGTACAAGTCCAATCTAACTAACTGCTGGAGCAATGAGGGTATCAGTGCATCGAAAATGGAGATCTATAAATCTATACATCTATTATTACTGCTTTTAAATGTACATTTAAAATAAATACTTGAGACAAGAATGAAAAACAGCCACTCTATAAGCAAACTAAGCAGTTGCTTTGGTACATAAAGCCATTAGAAGGACCCCCAGATTTATCCACCGATGCCAAATAGACTGACCTGGAAACACTAATTGATGCGTCTTGTTGTTGCCATGTTTGTTGTTTCTGTTAGGCCAAAGTAATATAACAATGAAATTTAAGCTTCCGGTGGGAGGTCCCTCCCAAACCGCATGTTTGAAGGTGATTATAGGAAATTAAATACAGAGAGAGAAGTGAAAGTAGGAGAAACCAGGTTTAAGTATATAATTCTACAAACCCACACCCGTCTTGCTTAGGGCCCCAAAAAATATTCCAATACTTGGTCTTAAGGGTAAGACTATTACACACAGAAAGAAGACCTTGACCTGATCATTCATACTAGCTTTAAAACCAACTCTAGTCTACACTCACTCATGCAACTTACAACAGCATAGGGAAAGTACTGTACCTAAAGTGTCCTTTAAGCTGCACAGGCCTCGTGTTTTGACCTCATCACCAAAACACCAGCTAGAACCAGTCAGTCATCACACTTCTAAAGCAGCACAATTGCTTCTACATCAAATGTGGAATAGCATTATTAAATCTTTTTTTTTTTTTTTAGGAAAAGCAGTCATAGATGCCCAGTTGCCAATCTGCTCCCAGCATGCAAGAATGTGTGCGTGATGTTGCTAGTGGACACATACTTTTGCACAAAATGCCTCTATTGATGGTAGTCAAGTCATTGGCATCTCCACAATTGTCATCCCTGCAGTCAATTACCCCACAGAAAGCCGGGTTATCTCTGAGATAGTCTAAGGTAGAGCTGGATGTTTGCCCAGAGTCAGCTCGTCGTGGATGTCTCCCCTCAAACAAGCGCTCTTCTTTTCAAGTGAATAACTGGAATCCAAATATTGGACCTGGCTCAAACAACAGTAAAATGCAGAAACACTAAGGTCGAAGCAGGCTAATTGTTTTGGGCAATGTTAATCTAGATCTGCTCTCTTGGCCGAGGGGGTGTCATGTGTGTTGACATGTGAGACAGGGCCCTTTGATTTTAACATGATTGCCTGTGGATGATAATAATACCCACATGTGCTGATACATCCCAGGAATAGAGCTACAAATTAGTTTTTTAATCTTGCCCAAGGAGTCTGCCTCATCAAGAACTCTGAAATTACCCCAACGTTCTCCTTGCCCCTTTCCTTGTGCACAAAAGCTCTTATATTTGATATTTATGATTAAAGTGTCTGAGTTGGCTTAAAGCTAAGGACGAAACATTGGACGTTTCAGATAATGGATCAAAACTCCACACATTCAAGAGAAAAAAAGACATCCATATTTAACGTTAATACCTTGTACATAACATTTGAACATTTTATTGCATTCTATTAAAAATCTATTCAAATGTCTAGACAATAGAAAACCAATTACTGAGATTGACAGTGGGAAATGTACAATGTGTAAGTTTGGGTCCAACTAAAATTACAGTTCCTTGGTTACTATTCATAAAGGCCCCCCTCCATTCATTGTCTGAAAGAAAAATCTATGCAATACTAATGAACTCAAAGAACCTAAATTAAGACGGTAACTAACTAGATCCAAGAGTGCTGATATGAATAGACTCCATGTAAAGTACCTAGAAGATTGTGGCTAGCATGTGTTAATTAAGCGCTACAATAAATAAGCACGAATCAGATGAGAGTTCTCTGTTCTGGTGTTGATCAGCTATGTGAGAGTGATGAGAATCGACTTCAAGTCCCAATTTCCAATAGCAATCACAGTGTGACATCTCTTTCCCCAATTAGGGCTGCGGAGAGAATGAGATGAATCCAGAGGGAACCGCTGCTGCTTTGAATAACTTGTTGTCTGCTTTTAAAGTGTCTTGGTTTCTCAGTGTGACCTGTAAATGATGTGACTACTGTCAAGCCCACAAACACATTGTACCAGCTGCTATTGTCTGTAGTTGAGAGAATTACATGCCACATACAGAGTTCTGTTCAACAACTCCAACATTTCAGAGGAGGTATAAACTATTAGCACAATGAGCAAGTCAGCCATGAAAGCAGATTCACTCTGGGCAGGCTGTAGGTTTAAAAATAAGCATACCTGTCTGAGGTCAAACATTGTTCAGTTAATACAAATTGATCAAGTTACCTAAAGAAAATAAGGAGAAAAAGTTTTAACTGCATTTAAATCAAACATGCACTAAGGCAAACAGCAATTAACAGTCTAATAAATGCTTATACTTTTGTTTGTTAGTGCTCCAGTACTATTACTAATTACTTGTCAGATAATGTAATTAGTGTTAATAAAGTTCCAAAGTATAAAAATATTGTAATTTGTTTATATTTTATTACAAATGTATTTCTTTAATTGAACTCTTTTTACAAGATGGATAGTATGTCTAATGTCCTTTATGCATAGTGGATCATAATTAATGTGTGTCAAACAGCACATACATAAGAATAATAAGACATAAAGCTGGATTAATGATGGCAGGTTGATTAAGATATAAGCAGCTTCTTGGTATTTAACATGCACATACTTGATAGTTTTGGTGAACTGTTGTTGCACTATCAGCACTGCCACAGTCTTACTTTATCAACAACAGAAGTAAAATATTTAAAGGTTAACAGCAAACAAACCTGTACAGCTTTGATGTATGTGCATATTTAAGCTGAAGCTGTTTGTCATTATTGAAGTTAGGTGTACAGGGCACCAGCAGGAGCTGTAGTGATGTAATATAGTCAGCTAGGTTTATGTGCAAGTGCTGAACAGGCCTATCTATTTTTCAAATCTAAAAATGCACATCTTATTCATGTTTTAACTTAATGCAAATATAATTTTATTACACATTTTTCTGTAATAGATAAGACATGACTGTAACTTATGCTGGTTATGAAATGACATTTGAAATCCATTTCTTCCTAGCCTGGTAACAGGGGTTCAAGCCCAATGGGTGCCAGCGGGGAACCATGTTTACTGATGACTGCCAACCATTTTTCACCTGAAATATAGCTTCTTTGTATGTAATAACTATGGGGACTCAGCTGTCCCAAACATATTAACACCATATATACTGAGGATGATTCATACTGCGGCAGCTATACAAAGCCATTACTCCACAGTTAATTAGCCCATAGCAGCAAGTGTTGGAAAACACTCCACAGGTGTAATGCCTTACAGGATTAAGATTAGTAGGTCCCATTGAGTGGTGTTTAAACTACTCCAAATAAAACATTTTTGTGTTAAACCACCCAATCTGTGGTTAATTACTACTAATGCAACTAAAAACTGCTAAAATCTTTTCTATTGAATTGTGTTGAAATTGTTGTGGAAAACTGTACTTCATAAAGTGCCCTGTTTAAGCAGAAGTAGAAGAAGGGTTGAAGGCGATTTCATAATTTGCGCTGCATGTTCTTATAGTCTATTGGTAGTTTACTGTAATGTAAACTCATATTGCTTCTTCGAACTGACCACCCCTCGTGTCTGACATGAGAGGGCTCCTCAGGTGTTCTCTATTTGTGGTTAAAAACAGCCGTTCACTCCTAGTAGGCTCACATAGCAACCTAGATAGATACAGAGACACAGACAGAGAGAGCTGCAGAGCGCCAGCTACTGAAGAAATCCTGCTTCCCTTTTTGGGCACTCATTTAGTTTCCAAGGTAACTTTAAACATACTTCAAGTCTTTTGCGTCACGGGGCAGTGGGTAGTGTGGGTGATGAGTCAATATCCTTAACAGACCAGCACAGAGAATTGCCAGTACTGTATTTAAAATAACTTTTAATATACTAATTGTATAACTTAAGACAAAAAGCTACATAAAGACACGTACAGTAAACCACAGTTTCATGGGCTTTGTAAAAAAAAATAATAATAATAATAATAAAAAATAGATAATCAAATGTGAATGAATTATAGCCATGTAAGTGGCAAGCAATTATCTTTATGTAATTAAAAGAAAATTGTCTATTTGAAATATGAACTAGATTTCTTATATACAGTAGGTGAGTGAGTGTGAGAGGGACTCATCTGTTAATGTTAGCAGGGTTAGACCCCTGGATCTAAGTGTGGTGTGAATTTACAGTATGGGCTGGATTGCTTCCTGAAATCTAACTTGAATTGGGATGTCTAATATTACAAACCACTCTCAATGAAATTATTTGCTTCACTGCTTGCCCCCATAATGTGTCCAACCACGCCACACAGCTCTTTCTCCACTGCCATAATGTGATATTACAACAATTAGTAATTATACACCATACAGAGCTGTGGTACATTAAATTATATTTCTGTCTGTGCCTTTTGCCAAAGCAATGGTGCTGGTGTCACTGAGAAATTTTATCAGTGCTGGGGTAATGGAATCGAGCGAAGAGGTAAGGAGGGGTTGAAAGAAAGACCAGCACAGGTTGCTCTTAGCAAAATTCATAGATTTTAATACACATAGTAATTCTAAGAAAAAATCTTTACAAATCAAAATCATAAGAACATTTTTATATGTGGAGATGTCAAGATTTAAAAAATTAGAAACATATAAAATAAGAACTTTGTTGATATTATGTATAATCTCCCTCCATATCCCATAATCACACACCCCACAAGAATCCCCTCACATTCCTCTACCTTAATCAATAATATTTTTCACAGTATTAAATCAGACCATGACAAGTGGTATACTAATAAATGATATTAGTGACCACCTACCAGTATTCTCACTACTGGAAGCACTGGCGTAGCCAGGAATCACAATGTAGGTGGGCCCAGAGAAAATCGAGTGGGCCTAGCCTAAAATGCATCAATTATAAAAAATAATAATAATAATAATTTTTATATAGGGCTTTTCCACCTACTGTAGTAGTCACTCAAAGGGCTTTACATACATTAAACTAGTTACCAGTGTTACAGAACACTCACTGGAGGCACAGTGGGTTAAGTGTCTTGCCCAAGGACACAACAACAGTATGTGGGGGAGAGCGGGATGTTATGATGTTTTGGGATGTTTTGAGCTGGGATCAAACCGCCTACCCGCCGGTCGAAGGACGACCGCTCTACCCACTGAGCTACTGCCACCAACACAACTACACCTGCTTGAATACACCACCGTTCAATCAGAGCACATAAGAACATAACGGTAAGAACAGCATTAGCACGCACCACACACACACGCACATCTGACAGACGCAACTTAATACTTCATAAAAATCAGCACGACAGTAATGGATACAATAGTGGACAGTATGTAACAACAATAATACTTGTCATATTAGTTTGGCTCAGCGGACACAATGTGGATCTGCTTATTCATCAAACTCGGATGAATGTGTTAACAGATCCATCCGTAAGTCCTCCTCAGTGCTGGCACTAGGTTTTGGCGAGTCTGAAACAATGAATGCGACTATAGTAAATTATGATTTGTTCATTTTCATGATTGCACATTTACCCCTATTAATTAGCCTAATATGTGGCTGTATGTAGCCTACCTGTACACTGGCGTGGAGGAGAAGTAGACGTTGCTGAATTAACGTTAACAAACTTTAGTAAGTTGCTCTGTTTTATTTTTGTTTAACATGCCTAGCTACGGTGTCCCAGCTGTGTATCGTGCTCCTTGCGGTGAAGGGGGGAGGGGAAAGGGCTGTTCGCAATCTGACTTTGATGTGGTTCGGAGACATTTTGTCATTATTATGGCAAACAAGACTCAAGAAACAATACGATTTATTTTTATAGGTCAAGTATTGTGATAATTTCAACATAATTCACTCATTAGGCAATCTTCAGAAGCAACTGACTGGAGGGGGCCTGACTGACAGGTGGGTCAAGGCCCACCCAGGGCCACCCGTAGCTACGCGGCTGACTGGAAGTAAAACAAATGAATAATAATAATAATAATAACCAAAATAATACAACAATATTAAAGCACACACGTAAAAGCAAGAAATTATGACACGATCAATGTATTCAAACAAAGTTTATCAAAACCAAATGGATGGATGGTGTCTTGGTGAAAAACAATGTAAATAGGGCATATGAAAAAGTGTATTCAAACAACTCACTGCCCAAATTACAACACATAAGTATACTCAGAAAAATAAATCTGGATGACAAAGGGCTTAGTTAATGCATGTACAAAGAAAGGGGGAAAAAATAGACAAAGTATAAATTATGAAAAAATAAATATCATTAGAAAATGTAAAAAAGATTATTATAGAAATCTAATTGAAAGAAATTAAAACAATATGAAAGGTCTATGGAATGTACTAAGGATCAAAAATGTTTCTTTCCCTAATTACATGATCAAATGTAATTAGTATGTAATGTGAAAAATAATTCATTTTACAAATACTTTGTTAACATTGGTCCTGAACTGGCATCTAAGATTGATACAACAAAAGACACAAATGTTCTCAACAGTATTAAGGAAAACCCAAATTCTTTATTTCTGGCACCAACAAACCAAAATGAAATAATAAAGCTTGTTAATCAAAACAAGAAAAAACAATCCACAGATTGGAATGGCCTTGACCAGACTATAATTAAGTGTAATAACTAACATTGCAAAATCTCTAAGTCATATTTGTAATTTTGTGTTGTGTACAGGAGAGTTCCCAAACCAAATGAAAGTTGCAAAGGTTATTCCAATCCATAAAAGTGGAGACAGCCACCAGTTTACAAACTGCAGGCCTATCTTTATATTGCCCCAACTATACTTTTGACACAATAGACCATTTATACTTCTTAAGAAATTAGAAAAAAAATGGGATAAGGGAAAAAGCATATAACTGGGTCAATTCATCCATTTTCTTCCACAATGCGGGGACAGTAGTTGAAGCAGAGACGCCCAGACTTCCCCTCCACAAAACACAGGTAATTGTTATACAATCTATGATGTGGACTGGTTGGAAAAACTCCCATAAACCCTCTGGCACCCTAGTCCAGTGTTCCAAGACCGGGAAACACTTCCTCCTGATTTCGAGGTTCAACTATGGTTCGGCTGATTTCAAGGGATAATTACTATTATTATTTATTCAGGTTGTTTATCACCAGTTTGTGATAAATTCAGTTTTCTTTTCTAGAGGCAAACCAGCAAACTGTTGTGTGTATGGACATACAGAAGAAAAAAAAAAAAAAAACTTGTAAATCAGTGCTTTTATTGTATATAAAACACAGTAAAATTAGTATGTGAGTTGTTAAATGGGGAAAAAAGAAAATAACATTTCTTGCAATTTGATTTTTTTAAGGCCAGGTTTATTGAAAAAATGCAGGCAGATGCTTATTTCACACAAGAACTGTGGGTCAAAAGAAGTAACTATCAAAATTAACTTTCTGCTTAAGAAAATTGAGAAGCAGAAATCAATAGTGGTAACCCCCCAGTACGTGACATAGCATCAGAGGTAAGGTCTGGGCGGCAGTAGCTCAGTGGGTAGAGCGGCCGTCCTTCGATCCCCGCTCGAAACATCCCAAAACATCATAACATCCCACTCTCCCCCACATACTGTCGTTGTGTCCTTGGGCAAGACACTTAACCTACATTGCCTCAGGTGGTGTTCCAGCTGTAATACTGCTAAATAGCTTAATGTATGTAAAGCGCTTTGAGTGCCTACTACAGTAGGTGGAAAAGCACTATATATATATATAAAAAATGATTGAGACATACACAGTGATGCCAGTAACGCGTTACTTACTGGCATCATTGTGTATGTCTCAATCATTTTTTTTCAGTAACGAGTAATCTAACGCATTACTATTTCCAAACCAGTAATCAGATTAAAATTACTTAACCAAGTCACTTTGCGTTACTATTTTTGTCATTTTTTGTCAAGAAAGACTATTTTATTTTTATTAAAACAAGTTATTATTTTAAGTCAAGAAAGACAGCCTTTATTTTTTATTAAAACAAGTATTTATGTTAAGATAAGAAAGACTGCCTTTATTTTTTATTAAAACAAGTATTTATGTTAAGTCAAGAGAGACTGCCTTTATTTTTTGTAAAAACATGTATTTTTTCAGGAAATAGTTTTTAAATTCAACTTTAATTGTCAGGAGATAGATTGTTGATGTTACTGTTAAAAATACACTTCAAATAAAGTGATTGTTGGCAAAACCAGTTGTCATTTTTGTGTTGTCGGCAGCTGCTGAATGTAACTAATAAAGTAACTTGTAAAGTAACTTAGTTACTTTTAAAATCAAGTAATCTGTAAAGTAACTAAGTTACTTTTTAAATCAAGTAATCTGTAATGTAACTAAGTTACTTTTTCAAAGTAACTGTGGCAACACTGGACATACATATGGGATGTATGCAATACAATTGATATAATCAGACAATTTAAGCTCCAAAGAAAACCTAAATAAATAATCACATTATGCCTCTTATCATCACTATTTTCATTGTTTCACTGAATAATTATATAACAATAAATCATTGTGGATACAGACTAGGATCCTTTTTAAGTTTTATTTTTGTGGCTAAATTACTGCAGTGCTATATCTGGGATCATGGCAGTTTTCTTAAGTAGCCCCCTTTATTTTGATAGCTCAGATTCCTATATTCTCAGCCCTCTGACCACAGACATCTCATTTCATCTATAGTTCTGTAAAGCCTATCCTTTTCACCGGTTTATCTTTTTTTGATCAAGTTGGCCACTAACTGAAGAGAAGTGTGCAGTCAGCTTCTTCTTTAAAGGTCAGACTGTAAAGAAAATCTCCACCTGACAATAATGGGTTGGCCAGCAGTGGATCTTACACCAATGGCACAAATTTTCTCTAACCTGACTAAATGTCAGCAGCACACCTCTTGAAGCATTTTGTAGCTCATTGTCACTTTGTGGTTGCTAAAGGTGGTTCAGGATATTAATGAATGCTTCTCAAGGCCTTAGATATGCCATATGGATTATGTCTTTTGTGGGAAAGAATATTAAAGAATATATCAGAACCCCTGATGCATGCTAACGCAAATGACTGTGTCGTCCAGGGACATGTTATTTTGTTTCTTCATAGACACTTAGTACAAAAGCATGTCAGAGATGAAAAATGAGTTCACAAACAAAAGCGACATTCAAGTTGTCACATGCTGTGATGATACTACACATGAGCGCCTCGTGATATGAGATTAATGACAAAAGATAAATACAACTTTGCCAAAAGAGGCTTTTGATGAATCAAGACAACTTAATGAAAGCAGCTGCTTAAAATAAATAAATAAAAGGACATGATGCACATGATGCGTTTCCTAAAATCTATAACTAAGCACTATCTTGTAACCTATCTGGGCACTGGGCCATTATTTAGCTTTTTATATTGTTTAAGCAAAACATGATCCTAATGCTCCTGAAGCAGCATCCTCTGTGAATAAGTAAAAGTAGGATGTAATTACATACATGCTTTTATACTGGGGGCTCATCATCAATTCTAATACTACTAGTGCATTGCCACTGCCTGGAAAGCCTTGTGTAACACATCAGAGAGTAAAACTGATCTAATGTTTACACTGGTACTTTGCATTTACTGCACATCTGAGAACATTTTCCCCTTTAATCTCTAGATCTAACTGGGGTCTGCTTTTCATAGTAAGAATGAACACATCAGCATTTCCCTCCCATGGGTTCACTCCATTTGCAGTATAAAATGGATGTTTAGACAGGATGTCTACAGAGAGAACAGATCGAAATGAGGGGGAATGTGGTAACTGTAGAGATGTCAAGGCACAGATTGGATGTCGGGAGAGACAAGCAATTAACAAGACAATATCCAATAAAAAGAGGGTATACATTACTAATGTTAGTGCCACGAGGCAGTGAGAGTGGCAGGCTGTCTTGTATTTGTTGAGCTGTAAGCTGATTACTTAGCAACGGCCACAGCATCTTATCCCCAAATCCCTCTCTAACACTAGTCAGCTTTTGGCAAATACAAATCTCCTGCTCCTCGCTGCCACCCAGTGCAGGCACAGTGCTTCATCCTATGTGTCAGGATATTATCAAGACAGACTAAAAGACAACAGAGACTGACAAACAAAGCTAAACTCAGAATGGCCTGAGTATAAAAAATTTAAATCAACTGTTAAGTTCCAATCTGCATCTGACAGTTTTATATAGCCTACAGCACGAGCTAATATTCCAGTAGGATTAAAGATGTCTTGATCACAGCTACATCATGCTGTCTACAAGTATTATCTCTGATCATTTAGTTGAACCTTTCCTTTGACATTAAATTGAACTGATGTTAGGACATGACACAGTGCACACAGCATGTTGCAACAAGGCTGTGACACTTATTTCTCTTTCTGCTCTTTAACAACCACGCTAATAGCTGTTAATGTAACTATGCATTAATAATCCCACAATCATCTTGTCTCCATTCATCAATACTTTGTTACTTAAAAAAATAACACAACCAAGCCCTATTTGTGTTGTATCAAGTTTATTCTTTCTCAGTAAATGAAAATGGAAGGAAAGGTGACAGCAACAAAAACAAAATTAAGATCCCACTGTAACTTCCCATATTTTAGAACGTTACAACCCATAAGCAATCTACACTGAAGTGTAAGTAATTCAAAAAAGGTTAAATAAGATTGTATCATACAGGGGATTCAGTTGGAACACATTTCTGCTTATTTATTAATCCAGAAAACCAAAAATATTTGGAAGGTAATAATTACCTAATTAAGCTTTCAGCTTCTGTTCACTCCAAACTGCAGCTCCCTCAAAAGGGAGTCTGAGATGAAAATAAAGAAAAGATATAAAGCAATCAATATGTAGAAAGATGGGAAAGGAGGAGAATGCATGTGAGCTGACCATGCTAGTTGGAAATAAAAATATGGATGAATGGGAGTCAGGGAACAGGGAAGTATAGAGAAAGGGAAAGGAAGCAAAATTATCAGCTTTTTTTTTTTTTTTTTCAAAGCTACAAATAACAAAAAGGTAATTGGGTGATTGAGTGGAGGCCTAGGACATTATTAAAGACCAAGCCATCACCACTCAAAGTAGACAGCTGTTATCTCAGCTTCAGTCCAGAAGTATTGTGTCATGTTTGGGCTTGCCAGCCGAGCACATACATGTGTGAACAAACATCTGCATCGTTTATGAGCACAATTCAAAATCTGTCATTTTGTCCTTAGGTTTATGTATACATGAAGAGCCGGAGAACCTGCAGAAACAGACAAGAGGAAGACAGAGAAACACCTTAACAACTTAGGTCTTGGTTGATAAAGTCTCCGCAAAGTAGACTGGTTTGAATTTCAATGGCATCGTCCAGTATGATGTCCTCACAAGAATTAACTTTATCGTTTAAAACAAAAATAGGGCAAAATGTCCTGTAGCACAAAAGATTGGACATGAATATCCTAGTCACCTGAGGTGGATGATTAACTGGTTAGTCCTCCAAAGGGTTTAGGATTTGTCCAAGGGTAAGACACTGACTTGAACTGAGGCTGGCTGGCTGAGTTTCATTTATAAAATCCAGGCTTGGAGAGAGTAAAACACAGCTCTGTCTGATTTTGAGGTAAAGAGCACAGTCTATAAACGGTGCCTACTCTTACTTCTCCTGTTTTCATTTTCTTCCTTATTTATGAGGTAAATAGTACAGTCTTTAACTGACTTCTGGGAAAAAAAATAAATCTATAAAGCATTCTTATTCTTGTTTGCTTCACTCGCAGTTGTGTAGTCAGGAAATCCTTAACATTTTTGCTTTTGAATGTCTTTTGATTCCTGGGTTTGATTTATCCAAAAGGCATCTTAGCAGCAGGGAACACAAGCAGACATAACCCGGAAAGGAGGTAATAGTGGGGTTGAAAAAGAAAATATCCAAAAAACACAAAGAATCCCAGTTAGTGCTAAGACGCCGTCAAAACGCTATAATTAGGAAGCTGCTCAGGAGCACTCCTCGCCAATGCGCTGGCATGAGCGGCCCACCTTGCGATCAAGCTTGACCATTTTCAGAACAGCCTCCTGCCGACCACGGCCCAAGTGGTCAAACATGCAATCATGTTGTTCTGGGAGACGATGGAGCATACAGAAGACATAACCTAAAGGGATGGGGAGTGCATAAGAAGAAAGACAATAGGTAAGTTATTATGCTATCTTAGCAAATGCACAGTAATTAATCAACATGTAGAAAAAGGCAAGGCATATCAAAATATAACATAAAAGAAAATAAAAAATGAGAACCTCTAACTGAGACAATTGCCATGTTAATAAAGAAACGTGTATTGTCATAAAAATGCTTTAAAAATGCCTTTGTCAGGTAACTAAGAGGAAAAAATATTTCAATGTATAATTGAGATATAGGGTTGATCGTATTGCCCAGTCCTAAACGGAACAATACAGTAAAGTACATTAAGTGCCTGGATTTAAAGCATACACTTAAAAAGAAAGCACAACCAGCACAGGTTTACGTCAAAATATGCAGAGAACTCCACATAAGACTCACTATTTGTTTTATTCTAAAATTTGTTGTTACCCAAGCAGACACTGAAGTTAAAACTGAAGTAGATAGCTCTTTTGACTCTTTTAAACAAAGGCAGACAGCCTTTATGTCTCCCACTGACAACTCTCTACTGTAGCCTTCAACAAAAGCCACTCACACTAGAAAGGGCTTGTTCAGCTTTGAGACCCTCATTAGCTCTCCTAGTCCTAAATTAGTTCATTAATACACATAATAACACCACTGGCATTCGATGAGCAATGATTTAAAGCTGTGTTTTATAGTCACTATGCAATTAAACGCAATGTGATTACAGCACACAAGAATGAAGAGAGAAAATAGTAATATTTGAGGGAGACATGTGACCCAAAGAAGAGGCCAGTCTGCAGTAATAAAACCTCCTGTTATGGTTATATGCATAAGAATAGTCAAACCCTTCAGAAAATGACCAAATCCAAGTAAGTAAGTGTTCCTCAAAGAACACTTTTGAGTGATTATTCCATTACACATCTGTATCTTATATCCCCTTTATGCAAAATGTGCAAAAAACATGACTTGTCTAATTTTGTATCTGACTATTTAATACATCAATATTTGCTTTTAAATAAATGAAACTAAATTTACAGGCAAAAAGTACAATCATGAACAAATAAGCTAGTCCCTTTAAATTTGGGAAATGCCAGACAGTGATAAGATCTTCACCCATATGATTGCAGTAGTTATACTTAATGTCATTCAGATTCAGTTTTCAGAACCGTTATAGTAAAAATATTCCAAGTATGACAAAATAAGATCAGCTGGCGCAATCCTTTCTTTTTGCCTGCTCCCAAATTGAAATGTTTCTTTGCTTTCAACTCATTATCAAAGCTTCTTGGCTTACACTAAGACACTCTGCAGAACCATTAGCAAAGTAATCTGCAATTACTGATAAAGTCAGAAATCACTATAATTGCCACAATTTCCCTTTCAGTCTGAAAATGTATGCTTTGATAGTAGGCATTTAACTATCAAGGAAAGAAGAGTCATCCATTACCAAGCGCCTTGTGGAAAAAGGAAAGTCAATTTCCAATTTCAAAATGATGGCCTGGGCTTAAGCAGATGGTCTTTAAGCAATGAAGGGCTGCGGCTTTTTAAGTACTTTAATTTGTATGCAAACAAGCTGATTAACAAGCCAAGCATTGGTTTAAACTGCATTAGTGTTGGTTGTAATTGACTTATGGTTTATATGCAATGTCTCTGTGTTCCCTAAGGCAAACAAATAACTTTAGTCATTGATATTTCTAACAACACACAAACCAGCATCCTTTAACCTTCACAAACCGAGTCACAAAACGAGAACTAAACATAACTTCTGTGTATACATGTATTGCTAAGATTTACTAATTACATTCAGAACTATTATTCACAGTATGACTGACTAATTCATTTAGGGTAACCCACAATTAAGACATAACAAAACAAAAATCACTACCTGCTCTTTTGTATCCGTTTTTTGGGCTGTTAAATTAGTTTGTACCCTCATTAGAATTGTGAACATGCTCTTACCACAACGACAGGAACCCAACTCTTGCTGGACCAACTCCAGTTTGGTTTGGCAGTGATGGCAGCGTTTCCGATTGCGTTGTTTGGAGCCACGAGACAAAGATGAAGCCGATGATGTGGACAAAAATGACAATGATGATGATGATGATGACGCTTCCTTGTCCTTTGCCACCTCACCCACTCGTGCTCGCTTTTCAGGTGAAATGTTGCTTTCCGACTCAGAGACTGGAGAGACATGAAGAAACAAATTAATAACTAGGTCCAACAACTATATTGCTGTATAATATGTTGATATATTTCATAGCTTTTGCAAAGTGGGGCAATAGATTTGTTAATAAAATACATGGGTAGATACAAAAGTATGTTACGGTTCATTTGCCTTCTAATAGTTCCTTGACATTTTACCAGGTACTAATCAAAAATATCATCCACCCCTGTATGTCCTGGCATTGGTGATAGAAGTTTGAGTGCTAATATTCTGCTTTAAAACAACCTTCATTAAATACACAGGCATAATCTTTGATTTAGTGAGGTCTGAACCAGGGAGAAAACAAATGATGATCCTGGAACAAAAATGCCTTTTTTGTGTTAAATAAAAAGCAATTTGGAGATTAATGGTTCTCTTGCATTAGATTAAGCTCAACTCTGCACCTGAGACTGGGAAAGCATGCAGAGAGTACACTGGCCAGCTGGAATTTCAACTCAGCTTTTCTCATCAATCCTGCAGACTTTTTTTTTTCCTTGGCCCGGCCGAATGCAGATAAGCATTCAATAAATCTCTGAGAACTAGGCCAAGCTGAGGAGCCATATCCCCCTGGCCTGCATCGATCCCAATACTGTATGTGTGTGAGCAAGTGCATCTCAATGTGTTCAAGTGCAAACTGCCTTCTTCTTGCCCGCCTTCATTATCTTGCTAAATCTCTGCAGCCAATTTATACCAGTAGAAACAGAGAATTTAAAAGAATCAACAATCTGCAGTCCCCTTTGTTAGTTCACTAAAAAAGATAATTATCTCCTAAATAGACATTGTACAGCTTTGAGTGGAACAGTGTGAAAAGGGGACTGTTGAAGTCCCAGTGTACCAGCTTTAAATGATGCTGTGTGTGCATGTAGCTTTGGCTTAAAAAGGATCAACATGATCACACACCATTTCAAAGCCATGCCTACTCTGCACTTGTCATAAGTCATGTGCACAAATTCAGAAGTTTGACTGAGAGACACAGTAAAAAAAATGATAATAAAATAAAAAAATTGGAAAATGGAAGTTGGATTGTCTTTGTGATTATTTTTTTGGTCCAATTTTTTATCTCGCTGTTGCTGATACCAAGTAATCAAATACCTCAAGATAAATGGCACAAAAGAGTATGTTATGGATATTGTTATCTTACCTGATTCTATTGAGCGTTTTGTGGGAGTGGAAAGTACACTGTAGTCTGCATCTGTGCTGGATACTTCTGTGAAAGAAATATAGAAATAAAACAGATATATGGTGAGAAAGTAAGATGTCAGAGAAAGGAAAGGATCACACAGGAGGAGAAAATGTCAAAGGCAAGTGAATAAAAATACAATTGCTAAAATTATATTTTTTCTAAAAGACTTCTAAATGTCAAGCCTGCTAGTGATTTCTTTGTTCATATTTGGTGGGAATAAAATGTTACTGAAAAATAAAACAATCTCTTAAATATTTTATGAAAAAAGAAAATTAAAGATCAAGATCCAAAGGTACACCAAGGGAACATAAGCATGAGTAGACACTGGAAACAAAAAATGTGTCAATTCATTTTTTTCAACAAATTTTTTTCATTTGTTTAAAATAAATTTCATCTGTAGACAATATAAAATGTGACAGATACTCAATCACATAGTTAAGAGGTAAACTCAAAATGACATCTCAAAGGCATGTCTTAACATTAATCTGAATAAACTGCCGTTTGTTTCTTCTGGGCTCAATAGTTAAAAGTTGAAACAAAGGTGGCCAAATCTCCTGTCATGTTAAGTGAATAACTGAACATTGCTTACAAATTCTAACAAAAGTCAAGGGCAGAGATAGATTTCTTTGTCCCAACATCTATTTGGTAGCCACTATTTCATTCTGTCCTGGTCTGGCCTCTACAAATAACCTTGTCTCTGTAAAGCTATGAAGGATGCCCTGGCAATTGTAGGTGTCCTCTTAAAACCTTCACTTCAGAATACCCTTTCCAATCATTTACTCTATCTGTGCCATGAGGACAAATATAGCCAGAGTAGGGAAACTGCAGCTGCTGCTCCTTCATTTGACAGAAAGAAAGCACTCTGCTAGAGTTGTAAGCCCTCTTCTAAAAGACACATTACACTGCATTTGACCATGTCAAATTAGGGCGTCTGTTATAACACTCTTAAGTGATGAATTTCATTATATTATTCTAGATAAGGTCACTAACTACATATATACGTATGTTTATTTTTATATAAATATGAAACAGACTGTTGACAGATGACCATAATGTACACATGGCTCCTGGTGCAGTTTTACCATCCTGAGCAGGTGAAGAGACTGCTGTGTCTCCAGGTGAGAGCTCTTCTGATGTTTTGGGCATTGACATGATGGTTGGACTTAAGCTGCTGTTTGCATCATTACAGAAAATGTCGGTTTGGCTGCAGCTGGAAGTCGAAGAGGCCTTTGTAGCACAATCTCCATCTGGCTGTTTGTTTTGAATATCTGATGGAGAAAAAAAGACTTAATGTCACAATTATGTTAACCTGTTTGGAAAAAGATCCAGAATTAAAACTTACCAGCAAAACATTTTGAGCAGAGATTCATAGTTTTGCTTGACCTGAGAAAAAGAAAAGGTAGAGAATATATACTCATCAATTTACTCGTTATGACTCTTTGGCATTCATGTATTACGGCTATGACTGTGGCTTTCGAGAGGCCTTCTCTCATTTCCTCTCAGCCCCTGTCCTTACTGTCTGGGCAGTAAGCGTGACGGTCGCTGCCATCAGTCACATTCTATTTATTTTGGGTGCTTCATTGCACACCTTTGTCCCCATTTCTACATGTAGGGTCAGATGCAGTCAACCCGAGAACTGTCAGTCCTCTGCTGTCATCTTGGGTACAAAAAAAAAATAAATATTTAAATAAAGGAAGGAAGAAGCAAGGATATAGAAACCACCTCATCATGAGGCACAGGAAGGAAGGAAGCCAATCAGTGTAAACCAGAAATAATTTCCCGTTGTCATGCTCACAAATTAAAAGGTAATTAAAGGATTAAGGATTTGAGATTGGAAAGAGGGTGATAAATGGCTTGAGGACATTAAACAGGGATACTTTTAGGGTTAGGTTATTGGTTGTTAATTCTGGCGCATATCCCAACATCACAAAAGCTTCTGTTGTTTGTTAGCCATCATCTAAGGAAGCCAAGTTAGATATTAGTACAGTGCCAAATTATCCTATAAAGTTTTCTCTACAGCAAGGCCATTTTTAAGCAATCCACTGCTACCTTTCTGGAAGCAGAGGCCAGGCAAGAAAAAAGCTAAATGTCTAGCCATTCAATTTGTTCACCAATATGACTCAAAAGAGCACTTTAAGACAAACAAGCTGGCTACTTTTGGGGGCAACTAAAAATGACATACCAGGATTAATGCTAAATGCCAGATGCTATTACAGCTTGTGAGGTCCAGAGAATCACAAGCTTTACAAGAGATAAAAAAAATACCTACATATTCCCATTACTTGTTTAAAAAGATTTTCAATAATAGGAAACATTTCCCCATGTTTATGTAATGTGCCCACGTTTGAACTGTTTAAGAACCAAATTCAATATGATCCACTAAAAAATGTATTTAAATCATTATTGAAGTCACAAGGCATGGGCTACAGTGTATGCTCAACCTGAAATAAACAGATAGATAGGCCTGGGACAAAGTATGCTATAGAAAGTAAAGTAGAAAATAACAACTGTGCAAATTACTTTCATTTACTTTTGTCATTTGAGTGCATACCGCTGAACCCCACATGTGAATTATTTCTTCGGTATGGGTCTAATAAAATATATTTTGTGCACAGTCACTAAAAAAATATACCTGACAAGTTCCTGTTTCTATCATTTTCGTTGGGTCCATGTTATTGCTGTTTAATGTTGTTTAAGTGTTCAGCAAACTAAGGGCGCCGTCATACCTGTCAGATTACCTGGACTCCTTATACACACATTGCATTCGTGCTGCCTTCAAGGAGGGGGTTACCTAGGCCAGCTGCTGTTAGCTCGCAGCTAATGCTACAAACAATGGGGAGGGGGTAATAACAAGAAAAGCAGCTCATCCCTGCTTGAGCTGCTAAGGCTAGCGGCTAGCCAGCTTGCTAGCTTTCCGTAAAAAAAGAAACCAAAATGAAAGCAAGACATTTACCACATTGTTGACCTTACCCCCAGAACCCACAGGGACAGCGCGGGGGTATAATGTTTACGTTTGCCGGAGGCTTGCTGCCCTCGCTCCCCGTGTCCCCCATGTCGCTGTTTGGTCAGGCTCTCCGCGAAGCAGGTGAATCCGGGGATATACTAAGGGCCTCGTTTTGCGTTTTTAGATCCTTTAGCTCATACACATACAGATGATATACACTGCCAGGTTATCGCCCAGAATTTTAGTGGATAAAAGACGGACTGCCGACACGAGCGGCCACTCAAAATTGCAGTTTAAACCGACGCAGAAATAGAGCCGTCAAACCCAACACCGGACACAGCCGCCGGGGAATCCTGGGCCGATCAGCTGGAGCGAGGAAGCGACCACTACTGCAGAGGGGGTGCGGGGTTCCCAGGCAGCCGAGACTAGATCACTTTTGTCTAAAGAGAAATGTAGTAGACCCCAAAGTATTAACATTCTTGATTTTTGAATTTTCTATAGTGGCACAGCAGACTTTGAATATACCGTTAGAGTGATTCTCTTTGAAGGAATAATAGGCCGTCTTTGGTATGATCCAACCATATCTTAATGGCAGAATCAACTGTTGTTATCAGTAGGCCTTCTTTAAGTAGGAATGGCTTTTCTTACAGGTAGTTAACCAAGCAAATACGATTTTTATTCTCAGTAACAACTACAAGGTGTGTATGAGACTATTTGGTGCAAAATTAAATAGACTGCTGCTAGTGAGAGAGTATAGGCAGTAATTTTTATTGACAAGTTTGGTCTACATTGTCAATAGGGCATTTTGATACAGTTTAACAAAAAAGTACCATATCCCAATATATAGTTTGATTGTGTTGTAAATATAAAGAGTTTAATCATCTGCCATGTTGCATTGTTGTGCAAGTTAACAATTAGCACCAACAGATGATTGCAATAAACTATGAACACAACCCTCTGTTCAGAAGCTCAGAAATGGAAAAGGAATGATCCACAAAGGTCAATGCATGGACTTCACTCTCTTCAGTTATTCTAATGCTCAGCAGTCTGGCCAATACCACAGGACAAAATATTAAAGCAAAATCCTGATCCACATTATGAATTGCAATTTTTTTAGACTAGACTAGACTATAAACATATTGGAATGAAAGCTTTTATTGTACTTAGTCAGACTTTGGGGGTGCATGTGGCAGAGTGTGTTGGCACTCCTGCTGCTTAGCAAGAAGGTTGTGACAACAGCTACTCAAAACACCTCAGTTGACCAACTCCAGTCTTCTTGTCCTCAGTGTGTTAACGTGGGTTCTCTCCGGGTACTCCAGCTTCCTTCCATCATCCCATTAAAAAAATATATGGCTGACAGAACAGGACACTGGTCAGTCTGTGCAAAATCATCCCAGTTTATTGGTCTGCCGCCCGATCCACTAAGCACCAGCCCATTACGGATCCTCCTGCAGGTGGTGGGTCCACGGGAGGTTGGCACCACGTCGCTCTTTTGGGCTAAACCTAAAGGGTTAACAATGCCTGACAGTTACAGTTCTCTCGGAAATACAGCTAAACAGGTACATCTTGGGTAAACCTGAAATACTGTATATTGTGCGTCACACTTCTTCTAATCTTTTGAAATGTTCAACGCCACCGACACTCTGTATCCACACTTACATCCTGCTTGGACAACTTATGCCCTCTTACTTCTAGACCAGCCCGTACATCCTCGTCTGCCCCCTGGTTATCCGATGTTCTACGCGAGCATCGCACCAGCCTCCGGTCAGCTGAGAGAAAATGGCGCAAGTCAAAAGATCCTACTAACCTCTGTATCTAGCAGTCTCTCCTCTCTAATTTCTCCGCTGATGTTACCTCTGCAAAAACTGTCTACTACCATTCTAGGTTAATCAACTCACCTGACTCGCGCACTCTCTTTAAAACCTTTTCTGCCCTCCTTTGTCCGCCTGCTCCCCCACCTTCATCGGATTTAACAGCTGTTGATTTTGCGTCTTTCTTTGTAAAGAAAACGGCCGCCATCAGCAGTCAGTTCTCTGCGCCACCTCCTGTCGAGCTCATTCAGACCCCTGATATGTGTTTGCTCACTTCCTTCTCTCCTCTAACTGAAGCAGAGGTTTCCAAGGTCATTAGTTCTAACCACCCTACTACCTGCGCTGGATCCCATCCCCACACATCTCCTTCAGGCCATCTCTCCATCTGTCGTGCCTGCTCTCACCCACATCATCAACTCATCTCTCTCCACTGGGTCATTTCCCACCACTATTGAAGAAACCCACTCTTACATTTACATTTACATTTACATTTATTCATTTAGCAGACGCTTTTATCCAAAGCGACTTACATTACATTACCAGTGTTACAGTCACTGGAGGCAAGGTGGGTTAAGTGTCTTGCCCAAGGACACAACGACAGTATGAACTGAACTCTTAACCCTACACTGCTAGAAAACTACAGACCGGTTTCCCTCCTTCCCTTCATTGCCAAAGCTCTGGAGCGAGTTGTGTTTACTCATCTCTCATCCTTTCTCACACGGACCAACCTCCTGGACCAGAACCAGTCTGGGTTCAAGAGCGGACATTCCACCGAAACTGCACTGCTCTCAGTGATCAAAGCCCTGAGACTGGCAAAGGCAACATCCACGTCATCTGTACTCATCTTACTGGATCTGTCTGCTGCTTTTGACACTGTTAATCGATGGGTGTCTCTGGAATGGCATTGCAATGGTTCAAGTCTTACCTCTCGGATAGGTCATTCAGAGTATCCTGGAGAAACGAGGTCTCTGAGTCCCAACATCTCAATACAGGGGTGCCACAAGGCTCAGTGCTTGGACCGCTACTCTTTTCCATATACATGACATCCCTTGGCTCTGTCATCCAGAAGCATGGCTTTTCCTACCCCTGCTATGCAGATGACACTCAATTCCACCTGTCATTTCAACCTGACGATCCGACGGTCTCTGCTCGCGTCTCAGCATGTCTGAGTGACATCTCACTTTGGATGAAGGACCATCACCTGCAGCTGAACCTTGCAAAAACAGAACTGCTTGTGATTCCGGGCAAACCAGGGACCTGCCATAACCTCTCCATTCAACTAGGCCCATCAACCATTACACCGTCCAGCACTGCCAGAAATCTGGGAATGGTAATTGATGATCAGCTAAACTTCACAAGTCCTGTCGCCAGCACCACCCGGTCCTGTAGATTCATCCTCTACAACATTAGTCCTATCAGAGCACTCTATGCAAATTCTAGTCCAGGCTCTTGTCTTGTCCAAACTGGATTATTGCAATGCTCTACTGGCTGGACTCCCTGCCTGCACAACCAAACCTCTGCAGCTGATCCAGAATGCAGCGGCAAGAGTGGTCTTTAATGAACCGAAGAGAGCGCACGTAACTCCTCTATTCATTATGTTACACTGGCTCCCGGTTGACGCCCACATCAAGTTCAAAGCTATGCTCTTGGCCTACAAGACCACCACTGGTTCTGCACCCTCATATCTTCACTCACAACTACAGACCTACGTTCCTACCAGATCCCTGCGCTCTGCAAATGAACAACGGCTGGTAGTACCGTCCCAAAAAAGGTAAAAAATCACTCTCACGTACCTTCTCTGGCTCTGTTCCACATTGGTGGAATGATCTACCTGCTGCTACAAGATCAGCAGATTCTGTAGCCATCAGTAAAAAATGCCTGAAAACACATCTCTTCCGTCAACACCTGACTGACAAACACTGAGTTCTACTTCCTTTCTATCAATTCCTTTCTTCAAAAAAAAATAAAAAATAAAACTGTATACTGTGCTGGGTTTAAACTGACTAGTTTTTTGTGCACTTATGCTTTTTGTACCTTGTGTTATTAAAATTGCTTCCATTATTTTTCCTCACTTGTAAGTTGGATAAAAGCCTCTGCTAAATTACTAAATGTAAATCTAATGTAAATGTAAATATCCCATGGACAGAGCTCATTTCACCTTTTCCATCCTCTAAATAGCTAAATATGGAGACAGAAAAACATTTTTAAAATGGCCTCAAATTTATTTTGATGGTTTCTTGACATGGGCATCTTGTGAGAATACATATTTTGCCAGAACCCATTACATCAACACAAATTCACATTACAAACAAGATGATATTTATTTAGAGGTAACTGTCCCATGTGATTTTTCAGCAGCATTTTTTCTTTTAGTCCTTATAGTGTTAATGTCCATGTTTATATGTTAGTTATCTAACTTTGCAATTACTTGTCACTTTTATATCCAGACAGCTATTGTGATGTATTTGTATGATTCTATTATTGCTGAAAAAGTCCTGATCATTACTGCATGAATAGTAAACAATTCAGAAGTATACCAGTTACACTTTGATGTGGGAAGTTGTCCTATGTATTATTATTGGACACTGTTTTTGATATTTTCTTCCAAATATCCATCTATCCATCCATTTTCTTCTCCAGATCCACAAAGCACATATGGACTGGTTGGGCAAACTCCCATAAACCCTCCAGCACCCTGAAGAGGGTATAGAGCTGGTCCAGTGTTCCACGACCGGGACGAAAACTGCAATGTTCCTCCTGAATCCGAGGTTCGACTATCAGCGGTATTCTCCTCTTCAGTACCCTGGCATATACTTTCCCGGGGAGGCTGAGGAGTGTGATCTCCCTGTGGTTGGAACACATCCTCCGGTCCCCCTTCCACCACCCCAGTCTGCCAGTCCAGAGGTACTGGCCACGACCGCCACGCAACATTGCAAAGGCATGTCAGCCAAGACAGACCCTCAACATCCGGAGTCTTGAGGTACTCAAGGCGGATCTCAGTTTGCTAGAATCTCTTTGAGGCCCACCGATAGACCATCTCCATGGCCTCACCAAACTCCTCCCAGACCTGAGTTTTTGCCTCTAAAACCACCCGGGCTGCAGCCTGCTTGGTCCGCCGATACCCCTCAGGTGCCTAAGGAGTCCAACAAGCCAACCAGGCCTAGTATGACTCCTTCTTCAGCTTCACAGCATCCCTTACTTCCGGTGTCCACCACCGGGTTCTGGGATTGCCGCCTCAACAGACACCAGAGACCTTACGGCCACAACTCCAAGTGACCACATTGACAATGGAGAACATGGTTCACTCAGACTCAATGTCTCCAGCCTGCCATTTGGCACTTCCAAATACAAAATGAAAAAATATTTTTATTCATAAATACAGAACATTTTTGTAAATGTCCACAAATGTGATTCTCGACCTAAGAGTGGGTTTGGTTCATGTTGTTAGACATTGATGGTACAATTCACAGCTATAAGAATAACCATTAAATCTCTCTTGTCTCCTCAAAATGGCTTTAAAAAGAATGTAACACCTAACTTTGGAGCCAGGAGGTTTGAATTCCCTTTAGCAAGACCTGCCAAGAAGTAGCTTCTTTCTGCAGGGAAGGACAGAAAGTGGAATAAAGACAGATTATTGGGTTCATTAACCGGTTATGCACAAGAGGTGGGTACTTCAGAGATTTGCAGATTCTTGTTTTTAACTCATCCTAAAAGCACAGAGAAAAACTTAGTAAATTAGGATTTTGGCCCTAAAATATAGACCTTAACAGGGTCCAGCCTTAGTTCGGATTTAGTCCTCTAATTGCAGCGACCCTACACTATCTTTTTATTCATTTCTAAACACAAAATTGTACATCTGACTGTCAACTGACTGTTTTTCTAAAATTAATATTGTAATCACCTGTTAAACCTAGGTTGTTAAAGAATGGCATCACTGAGTCTCTGAGTCTCTGAGTCTCTGTCTTAAGTCCCTAAACATTACTTTACCAATTCACAGAGTAAATGCTTCATTCAAAAACTACTCTGAAAACACAGATTGGGTCAAATGATTTTTTTTTCTCAATCATACCATTTAGCAGAATTTTTAGATAATAATTATGTATGAGGAGTCGCCCTGTCAATGCTCTGTTTACAGTAATTGCAGTATAGGCTGTAAATATACACTCACCTAAAGGATTATTAGGAACACCAGTTCAATTTCTCATTAATGCAAGAATCTGATCAACCAATCACATGGCAGTTGCTTCAGTTTAGGGGTGTGGTCCTGATCAAGACAATCTCCTGAATTTCAAACTTAATGTCAGAATGGGAAAGAAAGGAGATTTAAGCAATTTTGAGTGTGGCATGGTTGTTGGTGCCAGACGGGCCGGTCTGAGTATTTCACAATCTGCTCAGTTACTGGGATTTTCACGCACAACCATTTCTAGGGTTTACAAAGATTGGTGTGAAAAGGGAAAAACCAGTATGCTGCAGTCCTGTGGGCGAAAATGCCTTGTTGATTCTGAGGAGAATGGGCCAACCTTGACTGAAATAACCACTCGTTACAACCGAGGTATGCAGCAAAGCATTTGTGAAGCCACAACATGCACAACCTTGAGGCGGATGGGCTACAACAGCAGCAGACCCCACCGGGTACCACTCATCTCCACTACAAACAGGAAAAAGAGGCTACAATTTGCACGAGCTCATCAAAATTGGACAGTTGAAGACTGTAAAAATGTTGCCTGGTCTGATGATTCTCGATTTTTGTTGAGACATTCAGATGGTAGAGTCAGAATTTGGCATAGAATGAGAATGAGAACATGGATCCATCCATGGTGGTGGTGGTGGTGTAATCTCCATCAACTGCAAGATACTATCCAATCAATATGGGCCAACATTTCTAAAGAATGCTTCCAGCACCTTGTTGAATCAATGCCACGTAGAATTAAGGCAGTTCAGAAGGCAAAAGGGGGTCAAACACAGTATTAGTATGGTGTTCCTAATAATCCTTTAGGTGAGTGTAAATTAGCTGTGGTCCCAAATATTTGGTGGATGGTAGATAATACAAGGCATGTAAATAATTTTGTCCATAAACAAGATTTTTTTCTTTTTGTAATGTCCTGCTAGGCATAGACTGCCACTTGTTGACTGGAAAAGAAGCTGGAGTAGCTGCTAAGGGGCCTATCAAAGCAGGATTACAAAGTTTAGTCAGATAAAGTAGCTTTATTGAGCTGAATAAGAGGGCTATTTGCTCATTTAATATTTGTGCTTCTTTGGAAAAAAAATCAATATTACTATTGGCTGAGTTTATGTTTTAATTACATTTCACAAAATAACATAACTATTCCTGCAGTTGTGGATAAACCAAGAGCATGAGGCATCAATAACACTGTGGCAATGCAGCATAACATTTACAAAGTTTACATGGTGATTTATTTTCATTTTCTTGTGCAAAAACACGAGGACACAAAATTTGTTAGGGTCCTGCAGCATACAATGGGAACAAGGGGAAAAAGTGTTAAAAAACATGTTGCACGCTGAAACCTATGAAAGAATGCTGTGCAAATTGTGCCGAGTTGCACAAACGCTTGAACGCAGACAATGAAAAGCATCTTTGACGAGCAGCTGTGAGATCATAACTTGGCGGTGAAGCAGGAGTGGCTGTAGGCAATGTTTAGAAATACACACAGGCAAGATAAACAGAGAAACCCCAGCAGGCATATAGTAAAAGTTGTTATCTATTAAAGGCAGCTGCCCCAGCAAGTTATGATCTATCGTATCTAATCTATCTATGTATCTATGTATGTATCTACTGTATGTATGTATCTATTTATCTATAAATAAATCTATAAATATAATGTAGATAAGTTTGCATACCCTGGCAGAGTTTATGATTCTTTTGGCTATTTTTCAGAGAATCAAAAACCTTGATTGACCACGCACACTTTTTATTTTCACTTTGTTTAAACTTAGTCCAAAGTCATTTTCTTGTATGAACTCAAAACACAAGATCAACTTTGGCACAGTTTAGTCTATGCAGCTTTTACACGCATCTTGAAATAATATGAATAAATAAATAGCTGTGTAGTCATCAACATGCTTGCTCTGACAATGTCCTTGCCCTCCCATACACTCCTTTAAATTCAATGACTACAAGTTATGAACAACTCATTACTTCCCAGTAATCCCCTTTACTCAATTAGCCACAAAGCTCTTGCAAAAACATCACGCATCAGTGCCAGGGGTGACCAAAACACTGTGCTGAGACACATCAGATACAGTTGTGTTCATAAGTATACATACAGAATTTGTGGCCATTTTTGAGAGAATACGAATGATAACACAAAAAACTTTTTAGTTTGTGGTTGGGTGAAGCCATTCATTGTCAAACAAATGAAATTACTCTTTTTAAACAGACAACAGAAACTACCCAAATGACCCTGATCAACAGTTTACATTGCCACCTTTAACATCAATGACCACATGAGGTCTTTTGTGGTAGATGTGGATGAGGCTCTTTATTTTCCTCAGATGGTAAAGCTGCCCATTCTTCTTGACAAAGAGCCTCCAGTTCCTGTAAATTCTTGGGCTGTCTTACATGAACTGCACATTTGAGATCTCCCTAGAGTGGCTCAATGATGTTGAGGTCAGGAGACTGAGAGAGCCAGTCCAGAACCTTCACTTTGTGCTGCTGTAGCCAATGACAGGTTGACTTGGCCTTGTGCTTTGGATTGTTGTCATGTTGGAACGTCCAAGTACTTCACATGCACAGCTTCCAGGCTGATGAGTGCTAATTTTCCTCCAGTATTTTTTCATACTTCATATTTTTTCAGCGAACCACCTCCGTGTTTCACAATAAGAATGTGTACCTTTCATCATAGGCCTTGTTGACTCCTCTCCAAATGTAACGTTTATGGTTGTGGCCAAAAAGTTAAATTTTGGTCTCATCATTTCAAATGACTTTGTTCCAGATGTTTTGAGGCTTGACTCTGTGCTGTTTGGCTTATTGTAAGCAGGATGCTTTGTGGCATTTGCGAAGTAATGGCTTTCTCGACCATGCAGCCCATTTTTCTTCAAGTTTCTCCTTATTGTACATCTTGAAACAACCACACCATCTTTTTTCAGAAAGTCCTGTATTAGTCCTGTATTAAGTTATTTTGTGTTTTTATTTCTTGCATCCTGAACAATTTTCCTGGCAGTTGTGGCTGAAATTTTTGTTGATCTACCTGACCTTGGTTTGGTTTCAACAGAATCCTTTATTTTGAACACTGCTTTAAACATTTCCATTCTCAATTCCAAGGAATTGAGAATGGAATCTTTTTATATCCCTTTCCTGTTTTATACAGTTCAATTACCTTTTCTCACAGATCCTTTGACAATTCTTTTTCTTTCCCCATGACTCAGAATACAGAAATATCAGTGCTGCACTGGATGAGAGCTGCTATGGTCTGTCATAAACTCACAGGTGAGGATGGTTACCTTTAGTAGCCATTCAAACCTGTTTGTGTCAACTTGAGTGCATGTTATCAAGCCAAAATCTCCAGGGTATGTAAACTTTTGATCAGGGTCATTTTGGTAGTTTCTGTTGTTATTATGATTTAAAAGAGTAAACACAGTTGTTTGATAATAAATGGGAAACACTTCAGAAGGTGGTAGAAAATGACCGAGCCAAGATCATGTGGGACTTCCAGCTACAGACCGATGAAATGGTAATGGCGAACTGACCAAGCATGGTGGTGGACAAACAGTAGAAGATAGCCGTTATGGTTGAAATACCTACCTATATAGCAATACCTAGTGTGTGTATATAAATCTATATATACTGTATACAGTTTTTACACACATCACCAAAAGCCTTGCCTCCCACTGAGCACACAAAGCACAGTGAAGCCACCCGTGCATCAGGCAGCCAGAACAGCCTCCCTACCCTTCCTACACTCTCTATCTACTGATCAAAGAGCCGCTAAACAGCCAGAAACTACAGCAGCTGCAAAAGGCGAACATGCACATCAACACAATTAGTAAGCGCTACTTTTAAACATGCTGAAATTGACTACTGATTTGTAACACTTCACACACTACAGTCCAGCATGCAATCCATGTAACCATATTACTCAAACACAAGGCCATTGTGTTTTTCACATAAGAATAATCCAGTAACACGGATAGACTATACCTGTCATGTCATTGGTCAGTAAGTTAAGTGAAGGACTTAATCAAGTCAGAACTGGGACAAAAAAGAAGATCAATGCAAAGAGCAAAATACAGGGAACTGTGTTGGCGAGGCAGGGAAACAATAAATAGGGTGTGCAAACCCTTGAAAATGGGGTTTGTAAGAGGAAAAAGTAATGATTTCATTAAACAGAAACTAATTTTAGGGTGGGAAAACAGTTTATCGTTATGATGTTTTGCAATAATAATAGACAAGAGTCCCTCTGGAATAGCAAAATAATAAGGAATTCATTTATAAGTCAACATGAAACTACAAAGAAAACAGCACATCAGAGAGCAGTTTATTAATAGGACATTTGTTTAGTAATTTGAAAGCTATAATTCAGATTGAGAGCATTTTCTACAAATTTGTCATAATGATCTCAACAGTTAGGGCATTGCCAGAACATTGGTAGAAGAAGTGCCAGGTAAGAGTGAGTCGTAAAAATAAATCTGTGTCTGGTTAAAATCTGTGGATCCTCCACTGCAAAAGAATCAAAGTGTAACTGAGGCCGCACTCACAGCCACAGCTTATTCAAGTGTGCCCTCTAATGGAGGAAAACGGGTCATGCTGAGAAAAAAGACTGCTCTCAAGATATGACTCGGGTCCTGTAGTGCCTGTATTTTGACTGTACCAAACCATTTACTGTGACATTTCTCTTCTGTCAAGTGGAAAGAGTCTCTTTGTTTCAGTTTTAAAACTATTGTATACTCTTGAGCTAAACTGAACATCAAAGTCAAACTATTTTGACCTTGTAACCTCCCGGCTTGTTTTACTATTTTAGATGACTGGTAAAAAATTAACAGTGGCATATTAAAAATACATTATAATGCAGTTTTTTGGGAAGGTTCCTGAATGATTGTGGGATTTTAATCCAAATGCTAATTTGGTAACTGATTGGAAAAGCTCTGTAATGTGATGATAATGAGATGCAGATGAGTTCCCATCAGAGCTGTCTATCCATTAATGAGATGATATTTGAGTGTATTGTACGAGCGTGCATGTGTCTCTGTGCAGACATGGGTGCATGCATATGTACAGAATGTGCATAAGTCACAGTGCAAATTTGCTTTCATCAGAATACAGCATATTAATATCCAATCAATCTACACTCACTAATGTGAACTTTGATTAAAACATGCCATAATCAGTAACAGATGAAAGAAACTATACTTGATCATATCATAGTCTTATGAACTTGTGTGACCAGCTATTCTCTGAAGAAAGTTTAAATAATACATACATAGTTGAATGGAGAGGTTGTGGGGGGTCTTTGGGTTGGCCGGAATCACAAGTAGTTCCGTTATCAGTATAGTATTGTTTATCTGATGAAATAGATGTACAATGTTGGTGTTTTGAATATGTTCTCCAGGGTTGTTTGTGTAGATGCATAACTTAAAGTTCAGTGGGTTTTACTTGTCCAGAAGAAGCACATCATTATTGATGCTTGAAAGAAAATATAGCATGCAACTAAAGTAAGAATATGGACAAGGACAAGTGACAATGCAGTAAACACAACGCCTTGTACATGATCTATTACCCAGTTTCATATTCATGACATTGAACAGTAACCAAACCCACCCCTTCCATCACCGCAAGGGTAAATAAAAAATGTTGTCAGATACATTTAGTCATTAATGAGACACACAAATATGCATGTATTCATATATGACATAATGAAATGGGTTCCCTGCATATAATTAATGCAACACAATGACACTGAATGTGGACTTGGTGCAACTTCCTACACAGGACCCAAATGAAAAATATGTGTGAAAAATGTTTCTTTCATACCGCAACACAAGCACATTAAAGAGTGATGAAACAAAATGTAATTGCTTATCCCTACACTGCAAAGTTTCAACATTTAGGAGGAGATGGTACAGAGAAAGTGTGTGATTTATTATAGCAGCAATTCAAATACCACTCTAAAGTGGTATTTCTAAAGGCTGCCTTATGAAGCAGACTTTTGCTTTCTCTTTAGGCCAATAAAATAGCACACGCATTAAAGCCACATGCAGCTCCTTTGATAAAGTCTAGCTTTGTTTGTGGAGCTGTTCATTAAAGCTAGTGCTGATGTTTCACTGTGAAACCAAATAAGTTAGAGATAATTAATTAGAGAAATGTACCACAAGGGGGCATTAAAGTCCAAATATCTGTCAAACATATTCTCTACATATTTGTGCTTCTTTTATAATGATTTCTCAATACAATACATTTGTTTATTAACAGTCATGAAATAAGCATGTTTATACAAACTATAAACAGTACAAATGACAAAACATTTAGCCTATTATACAAGGATGTCATCTACTTCCAAAGATAGTGTCTCACTGACATCTAGTGGACAAACTTTGGAAAAAGATTAACGTTTGATATAAAGGGAATTGCTTATTCCCGTTTAAATTCAAGCAGCTATCAGGTATAATTATTACACCTTGAAATGATATATGTCTACATTGCTTTTTAGCTGTGGGTTTTAACTGGTGCAGCAAACAATCTTTGGACCTATAAAAAGAATATAAAAATGACTGTATAATATGTTTATGTGCCAAATGTCACACATCCAGGTCAGTGATGGAATAGGCACCTACGTAGAAAGCTTTGTCAATGAGATGTATGACTTACCAGAATCTGGGTATTTAGAAGACAAATACATTCAGGTTCTTATCCTCAAAATTGCACCTTAAGATCTCTAGCGTATTTACTTAAATAAGAGCAGGCACAACATAATTATCTTCAAATATTACACAGGTTATTGGATTGTTCAAAGTTATTATAGGCTATACTTTCTCAGCCATGTGGATGAAGTGGTCTAAAACTGAGACACCAGTATGACATCAACCAAGTTTCAATAAGACATAACAAACCAAGGGCAGTTACGTCAGTCAGATTTCTCAGGTGGAACTACCTCCATCACGAGCTGCAGATGCATGGTGACAGGCCCTGCAATGCACAGAAGTGTTAGTTTGAGTTTCACTCTCACAATTAAATGCATTCTTTGAAAGGTCAGTTTCAGGTCCACTGACAATGAAGATAGTACAGTAGAGGTATTCAAACTCTGGTTTATCAATAATGGGTGCCAGGACAAGGTAGGAGGACACTAGGACCATTAGCACTGCTAAAACAACTGGCACCTTCAGGTAAGCAAACAGTCACATTGTAATTAGTAATCTACTAGTATCAGAGAGTTAGATAATGCCATATTAACACTATTTAGCAAACCTTTACTGGTCTGTGAAGTTCCTTTCTTGTGAAGCGCATTACAATGAGAGCTAGGGCTGTTAGTCCATAGAACATCCACTGAGCAAAACTGAAGTAGTTGATGAGTGTGTTAATGTCTGCTGGGATAATATAAATCACAGCCAAAAAGCCCTAAAATACCAGACAAAGAAACACAATTGATACATAAACCTGAGATTTCACATTTTCAAAATCAGCTGAACTTACATTAAAAAGGAGTGCAGGGGAAGGTGTGTAGCGCCTAAGGCTGATATAGGATAAGATTTTGACCATATGACCCTCTCTGCCAGATACATATGCCAGTCTGTTAGGAAATAGAGTGGTGTGGGGTCATTTTATATTAACAAACAGATATAATATACAAATAAAAATTGTGTGTCTCACCTGCCAGCAGTAAAGCAGCTTCCATTGGCAGAGCCAAATGTGGAAAAGACAACAAACAGAGGAACCATCCAGGACACAGGATAAAGAACTCTGTCCCCAAATGTCTGGAGAGATGCAAACCATTTTCAGAGACAGCAAAGTGAACATGCATAAATTGTATGTATAAACAGTTTCCCTAAAAACATCTGTAAATTCTCTGCATCTTACCACAGCCACAGCTGGAGACAGCAGCAGTTCAGTGGGGGTCATTGCAGTAAAGTAAGCCACATTAACCAGCACATAACAAACAGTTACCAAAGGGATGCCAATAATAATAGCAAGAGGCAGGTTCCTGTGAAGAAAAGGAGAACACAAATGATATCTGTAAGATAAGGTATTGTAACTGGTTTCTTTAAATGTAGTTATGTTACTTATTCAGTTGTTATGGTAGTTGATTTTACCTATGTGGGTCTTTTAACTCCTCTGTAATGAAGTTCAGCTGGTTCCTAAAAATTAAAGATTGATGCAAAATTTGCAAGATGGTGATTGAGAGGTTAAAAAATGTTTATCTCAGTTATCTGTAACTAATTACCATCCATCATATGCCCAGAGCCCATTGTAAAATGCAAGACCAATGGCACCAAAAGATACTGACGTTCCTCCAAATGCATTTGAAAAATTGTCTGTCTTTCCTGGACACATACAAAACACATTTATTGGTAATTACATGTTGTTTGTTTTAAACCATGGCCACTGTTAAAAAAAAAAAAAACTCACCTTGTGCCATCAGCACAATCCCAGCCACCACTATAATGACAATGATCAAAAGCTTGGCTGCAGTAAAAATGTTCTGCACATAACTTGCCATTTTGACGCTCAAACAGTTGACAATGACAATCAAAACTGAAATTACACAAAAAAACAATTAAAAGAACATTTTTTTATGAAAAGATTTCTCAATTGTAGTCAATGTAACCACAGCTATATTTGACAATAGCTATTTATTTACTTATGTTGCTGTCACTCGTAATGATTAACCAAGAAGTAGGTGACTTAACATTTCAAAGATGTTAATACTTTGTCTGTTCTTGCCACTCATAACCATTAACTTACAAATATTTTAGTACAACTTACATATGGCTGCTGCTGCTAGACATTTAGTAACAATGACAGGAGGACTGCACCCAGGGTAGAAAGGAGTGGAGGCATATTCTGCAAAACTCAGAGTGATGATGGCAAAGGAAGAGGGCTTCAAAACCATAATAGTTGTCCAGGAGTACAGGTAGGCTACAATCGCACCAAAGCTCTCCATTAGATACGGATACTCGCCTCCTGATTTAGTGATCATTGTGCCAAGCTCAACATAACACAGCGCACCTGATATGAGAGAAAGGTTTCAACATACAGTTATGGGACTGATGACTATAAAAATTACTATAGAATTGTGACAAAAAGGCAGTAACCTGTCCGTTTACAGTTTTATTTTTATGAGTATATTTGACACAGAAAGTTTTATTGTTATATATGGGGGTGGCATTGATGTCAAACATTATGATCAGTATAAAGCTGTTTTACTGTTTTACTTTAAACAATAAAACAGTAAACAAATAAAATGTTTAACTTGCTGAGATAAAGAATTTTCTTTAGAAAAGGCTTTGATGCTGATGGCTTTCCCACCTAAAGTGGATAAGATACCACATGCGGCCCAGATCAGGAGACACGGTCCTACAGCTCCAGAATACAGCAACACAGATTTAGGAGAAATGAAGATGCCTGAACCAATCATAGTGCCTACAATGAGACAGATGCCACTCAGCAGACCAACCTACAGTAAGCACACAGACACAGTTATACAAGGCAAGCCACAAGCTAACAATTTAAACTAACCCTGTGGAGCTCAGGGGGCTTAGACATGTACATCCAGGGTTGTTTAATGGGTAAAGACAGCCCTTGGAACTGCCTGGTACTAAATCCAAGCTTTTGGTAACAGTGTGTGTAGCTAGTTCTAAAGACAAAACATGAATGACAAGAAAAACAGAGACACTCACATCTTTCTGGAGAATGGTAGCTTTTTCAGGTTTCCTTTCTTTCATTTCAGAGACAACAGTGAGGCTCTTTGTGCCAGTCTGTGAT